>JAXGGA010003994.1:0-94226 GCA_038373865.1 Uloborus plumipes | reverse complement strand
TGAGCACAAACAGGCTAAAAAGCAACTTATTTTCACTGGAGCTACTTTTTTAGAGACTTCTTTTTTTTCCAAAGCAAGTTTTCATTCGAAAATCTTAATTTTTTTTTCGCCCTATTTGATTTTATTTATTAATTCTAAACACATTATTTTTTATTCTTATTTCTTTGTCACCTAAAAAAAGAACATTCCTTTTCCTTTTACTATGGACAAATCCACTTTTTTTTTTTAATCAGGGAGGGGCTTAGATTTTTGAATAACCTCTTTGCTACTTTAGCTATTGGGTAAAAAGTGATTTGCTTAATAGCCATAGCTACTGAGGAAGGGAGGTGGATCTATTTATTTGATATATATTGGGGAAAAATCGGCTCGAAATTTAGTAGGTTGAAGGAACTGACTTATTTAAGACCTTCCTTTCACTGAATTTTAATAATAAACAGCTGATTAAGTAAAAATTTATTTTTAGGAACTTACAGACATCAAGCACGAGCTTCGCCCAAAATTCTACACTGTTAGAGATTTCAATAACTGTACACATCTTGTAATTTCAATTATTTTAGAATTTCACAGCTATTTTAACATCAGCTAACTAAAGCATATTATATCCATAGTTCTTTCAACCTTGACTTTTATTTTTTATCGATTGTCATTACTTTTTGGTGGAAAGTGTACTAAATATTTAGCCAATGAGCTTTTAATTGTTAATTTTTTTACTTGCAATAAGTATTTTTTCACTTAAAGCCTTAATTAACTTCTTTTTTATTTTATTAATTTTTTAAAGGATTGTTTTTGCATAAGCTTCCATTTGAACAGTTGGAATATGTGAAAGTTGAAGTAACTCATTAATATTTTTAGAATCTGATACCTTTAAACGAGCAATTCTTGTATATATATTTATTTATTTATTTATTTTTCGGATCTCGAAAACGGCTCTAACGATTTCGATAAAATTTTGTATTTAGATAGAGTTTTGGTTTCTGAGTTCATCTACGTCGGCGTTTTTTCTGTAAAAACGCGAGTTTTCACAAAAAACACAGTTTTTTTTGTGCCTTCATTGAAAGTTTGAGAAGCTTCTATTTTGCCATTTTCTTTATGATTACTTTCATTGTTACTGCGCAAGTTCAAATTATGGTATTTGGCAACGTTAAATTGTTATTGTTTTTGAAATGTTAAAGCAAGGCTTCACTAGATAACAAGCTGTTTCATTTATTTAAAAGCCATGGAATAAAAGCAGTGGTTATTGTCCACCGACATCTATTGAATTTTATGGTCACTTACATTATATAAAAATCAGATTACTTTTTACTTTTCAAGTGCGATTTCAAAATTGAGCATAAAAGTGTTATAGTTAGTTTTAAAATACTTTTTTTCCTTCTCAAGAGTGTTTAGTAAGATATTTCAGGTAAAAAATCAATATGAAACTCATTCTTAAAATATTAAGTTTCGAAACAAAATTACATCTAATATCTTTAGACGAGCAATTCTTGTAATATATTTCGGATCTCGAAAACGGCTCTAACGATTTTGATAAAATTTTACATTTAGATAAAGTTTTGGTTTTTGAGTTCAGCTACATCGACGTTTTTTCTGTAAAAACGCAAGTTTTCACAAAAAATCCCGTTTTTCGTGCTTTCATTAGAAGTTTCACGAGCTTTCTTTCGCCATTTTCTTTATGATTACTCTTAATGTTACTGTTTCATAGCAACCACGTTTTATTATAACAAGGGATTTCATATTTAATCACATCAGCGCAAAATAAAATTTTTATGGTATTTGGCAAACGAGTTTTTGCAACATGTTAGAATTATCATTGTTTTTTAAATTTAAAAGAAATCAATCAAAATAAAGTTAGAATTGTGTGTGGGCCGCGATAGTCCGATCGGTAAGTCTTCGGACTCGTAACCGGAGGGTCCCGGGCCGATCATATAGAGGAAGCCCAGTCGATCGAAGATCCACCGTCTTCATTAATGGTGGCTGGGGGACGTTAAAATTGTTCGTGGTCGTAAAGTTCTCCAAGTGAAACGATACCTCTGGTGGGATGCTGGGCCAAGGGTTTGCTCGGTCCTTGGGCCTGGTTCAAAAATGAACAGAGCGCTCTTCAGAGCCCCATCCCGGTTAAACCACGAGTTGTGGTATGAACGGGGGAACCTTGGAGTGTGAAGTGATGTGAAAGTCAAAACCAACTGGAACCAAATGCGTACTGGAGAACAGGGACTCTGCATCCATTCTCATCAAACCCACCCGCGCCTTCGGCGCAAAATGAAATGAGATCGGGTGTGATTTTACGGTGAGCATGGACTAAATAAGGTTGTGTTTTTTAAAACAAATTTCGGCTGTTTTAAATGCGTAATTGCAACCAAAGGCTTAAAAATGCTTTTCAAGTTGATCTAAATAAGTACTTCGCATTTTAGAAAAAAAAAACACGAGTTTACAAACCTCTTTTTTTTTTTTTTTAACCGAGTGGGCTCGGTCCCCAGGTACTTAATGATTTAATAAAGGAAAATTATACAAAGTGATATAAGTTAAACAAGGGTATAATAGGTGTATTGTTTAAAGTTTTTCTTTATTTTAAAGAGCTCATTTATGTGCAATTTTCAAATTTGTGTGATCTTCTAACTTGCGTAAAATGAGAATCCTTTTTCACAATTTTGGGAGTTTTTTTTTTTTTTTTTTTTTTTTGAGTATACATCAAAGCTTTGTAAAAAGACAAGTACATAAAATTTATTCTCATTTTTACTGAAACTTTCATTTAAAAATTAAAAAAAAAAAACTGCAATTATTTTAAGCATGATTATTCACTTGCCACAAAAAGTACTGAATCGCTGATTTTGTTTCAATGTTGTCCATAGGTGGCGCTAGGAAATGCCCGACAGGGCAGCAAGCCCCCCCCCCCCTTTCTTCAGTGTTTTAATTTTTTATGGAGCATTCGCATAAAAGGTAGTCATTCTGACCATAAACCCAAAACAAAACAGTATAAGTATTAGGAGTAAATTAAAAAAAATTAAAAAATCCAGATCCTAAGTTATTATAATATCAATACTAAGTTACTCATATTAAAACGGACTACACTGATCAAAAAGCATTTTAAATTTAAATACATCAAGAGGACCAGGTAAACGCGGAAAAGGAACGATAATCCTTACTAGTAAATTTGCTAGTCGCAAAAGCAGAATAAAGAGGGAAAATTGAATATTCTTTTAAAATCTCAAACGAAAATCAATTACAAGTATTTTAATTGTTAACAAATATAAAATGGCAACAGAAAAACATTTTAAATCATTGAGTTTTCTTTCTTCGTGGGCCAACAATGACATCGCATTTTCTAAAAAACGTTAGCATTCGAATTCTAAATAACATGGAAGTTTCAAACACATTCTATCAGATGCAGAATTTTTTTTCATTTTGATACTGTTGTTTTACTTTTCTCTTGTTTTTTTTCTCTTCAAAAATCGTGAAAAACCTTTTAAAGGTTTTTAATTCATATCTTAGTGACAATGAATGTCCGTTTGCCATGCTGCTGCAACCCTGATGCTGCAGGCGATTTGCGGGTGGGGACAGCTGGTAAGAAAAAAAAAGGAAGATTTGTCCTTTTCAACCTGAACAAAAATAACTTTCTCCAGCAGAACTTACGTTTGTTCAAAAGATATACGACGACATCTAGCCGATGCATCCTGTTGCTACTGGTCTCCCGAAGGTTCTCGTGTTCAAAATTGGTCTGGAAACGCATAATTCGTTAAATAATGAGAATATTTTAGAAAAAAAATAGTTTTTTTAATTGAATTATTTTATTGAAAAAAGTTTTCTGATCCGTCGGGATCGGAAAGATTTTCGGCACTCAGATTTCTGTCGGAAAATTTGATCGTCAGATTTTCTTGACGAAGTTAGAAAATTTCCCCGATGGGGGGGGGGGGGTCAAGACGCTGGCGCCGCCACTGATGTTGTCAAGTTTTGTAATATTAGCATTATATTTCTGATTTTTTGCAAGGAACAAAGTACTGGTTAACATTATGATTAAGAGCTCTATTTCTCCACTTCAGACTTCCATCACAAGTCCTCCCTCGCACCATCTCATGTGGCAGAACCAATATGTGGTGTTAGGGCCGTATTGAAGGAGTGGGTTTTTAGGGTTCAAACCCCTTCCGAAATTTTTCAAAACTATGAAAAATGCTTTTTATAGTTTCTCACTGACAAAATTATTATTGCTGTTTTGTTTTAATTTTCTTATTTACTTTGAAACTGCAATTAAAAATGAAATTATCATTGTTGAATAATTGTACAAATTAAGTGTTTTTTCTGCAAATTAAGTTCTTATTGTAGTTATTGCAAACATACCTCAACAGTACACCTTTCCCTGCAAATTTTTAATACCACTAAAAGAACTCCAAAATTTTTCAAATTTGTAAGTACTAAACTCTATTTTTAACACATCTTATAAGTGTCGTGAAATAGAAATTTTAAAAGTACTCCTTCTAATGTGCGTGTATGAGTAAGTCCAGATTTTTTTCTTCATGGAAAATATGAGTCTTTTTTTTTTTCCATTTTTCATGTCCCTTTTTTAAAAAGTTTTGGCAAAAGTTTTTTTTTTTTCTTTCTTTTTTTTTTTTTTTTTTTGTAATTGCACATTCAGTTTAAATTCCTCAGCAAAACAGATGAGGGCTTTTTACAAATGTTAAATTTTCAGCTGTACTACTTATTTCTTACTTCATTTATCTGAATATGAATACTTTTTTTTTTCTTTTGAAACTTTTTCAATTTTGGGGACTACTTTTTTTGGCAACTTTTTTCATTTTGGGACTACTTTTTTGCAACTTTTTTATACGCTTTTGGCTACTTTTGCTACTTTTTTAATGAATTTTTCCTGTGGCAACCCTGTTAACACACCTGTTTCAAAATGAACAAATTGGAACTTAGTTCTGAAAATCAGTGTACATAAAGAAGGAATAATGTATTTTGTAGTGCAGCTATTGTGGAATTTTTTATTTTTGGCAAATATTTTGCACTTTAGAAAAAGGTGAAAATTTTTCACCTTAAAAAACCATGGGGCAAAGTGTAAAATACAATATTTCTGTACTAAAACATTTTCTATTTGATGAGTTACAGTAACTTTCATCAAATACATACGTAAATGAGGAAATAAATGAATTAGTAATGAAAAAATTAATGCATAAATGACTGAATTAATACATGAGAAAATGAAATGAGTGAATAAACTAGAGAATGAATAATAAAATTAGTGAATGAATGAGTAAATATGTGAATCAATCAGTAAAAGAATGAATAAATTAATAAATGAAGAAGTATGTTCGTGATTTAGTAAATAAATACGTAAGCAAACGAAATTAACTATTTCACTTTGTCTCATCCTCTTTGAACTGCGTGCACATGACTAATTACACTGAACATTCAAAATAAAAGAATGCTTAATATAAACAAAATAATGACTGCAATGGACATCAGTAGGTGTCAATTAATAGTTAAAATATCATAACTACTAAAATTTTATCATTTCATAATAACAAGAAATATTTTTGAAAAACCACAAATATTACAATAAAGGTTTCAAAATTTAAAAATCACTTGTATAAATTTTTCGTTGATGTTGTGAGCTATTTATTTTTTGACAGGAATCAACTATATAACTTATTTAAAATATTGCTGAATAGACAGCGCTGCAAACTGAAAATATTTTACCATTTAATTTTGTTCCACTATTTTTCTTTGCCGCACATTTCCCTACTTACTATTGATTTTTTTTTGTTTTTTTATAAACATATAACTTTCTATGACTCTTGCTTTTGCCGTTGAAATCTATTTATTAAAAAAACAATGAATTATTTTAGAATCAGCATCAAAATTTGATATTTCTGAAATGTTGAAGAATTCAACACTAATTAATGATCCCGATTTGGCTGTAGAAACACGTTTAGTAAGTACAATTGTTTACAATTGATTGCTTTATGAAGTAAAATGCAATATTTTTTAAATACTGTCGGCCCCGCTTAAACGAATACATTCGGTTCCAAGAAATATTATTCGATTAACGGGGTATCATTGAAGTAGGGATCTTAAACATTACGTCTATGGCATCGGTTCCGTAATATTTTATTCGTATAAGCGGGATTTTCGTTTATCTGTTACCCAATTAAGCGGGGACGACACTACTTTGATCACTGTTTACTCCAATCATAGCCTCCCTTTATGCACCCAAAGATAGTTTAAAATTTTAAATTGGAAACCTAAAACTCATCCACACTATCGAGAAATCCCTGTGGGAGAGCTTAAAATCCCCACTTAGTACCTGAATATTACCCCACCCCCTCTCTTCCAATTTGTGTGCTCAGTTATTGTAGTGATTTCCTCAAAAACCAGAAGTGTGATCCATTCGTGGTTTAAACATGTTATTTATTGCCTTGTAACTAAATTTGTAGTTAAATTTGAATTTAAAAATAGAGAAATTTTCAGCATTTTTGTTAGCTCCACCAGTTACGTAGTTGGTATCTTTGTGACCAAGAAACCTGAACTTTGAAATTAAACCTAAGATGGATATAATTTAGCTATTTCAGTTTTTGAAAAGTTTTGCCTAAGTTGTCATGTTAATTTGAGTTATTGTGTTTTTTGAAAAATATCTGAAGACTTTACTATTTAGTAGTGTGTCCATACTACGTAATATAATTTTGGCCTTGATATCAATTAGATTATGGACATATATGAGCAAAATTATGTGTTCATCGATGTTAGAATTAAAAATAAATAAGTGTACGTAAATAAATAAATTCCTTCTTAAGAAGCTAGTTGAAAATAAAGTTATCTTAAGATCTCTAGATCTTAAGATAACTTTATTCTCAACTTAGTCTTAAAAATTTAAGTTTGATATTATATTACTGGGAAATTCAGGGATTGGCCGGATTGAACCTTATTGGGTTAGACATAGTGAGTTAAAAATTAAAAAAAACACGTAAAAAAGAAACATTATTTAACCCCTTTGTGGCCCTTTGCATCCGCTCTGCGTACATCACTGTCTGTTACATTTATGTATGTATTATAAGAGCCATATTTTGCTATATTATATACTTTATAATCATTTGTTCTTAATTTTATAATGTATAATTTTAGTGTGTTCTATCAGATGAAACTTATGGGTGTATTTCAGATGTTGTCAAAAAGTAAGTCAGATTTATGTTTATTCTTAAGTCCATTTTAAAAGTTGAGCATGATGTATACAATACCTAACATTGTAGTTCTTTTTTGTATTTTATCAATAATTCTCTTATTATACTTTTTGAGAAATTTTGAAGTTTTATATTGCACATTAACAACTAACATAACAGCGATGAATCAGTGGATTAACTCCACTTTTTAAAAATTACCTTATTTCAGCTTCAAAAGTGCTTTGTTGACAAGCAGTAGGTAAAGTTATTCTGCCGTACTAAGCACAAAAGTGGCATTTGCAAATTTTATCAGAATTAAGTTATTGTCTCCAGGTGGTTCTTAATCATTTATGTCACCTAAATAGAAGTTTTTATGAAAATTAAAATTTTTAACTAAGTAGAAGAAATCAAACACCTTGTGTTTGATTTTCAACGCATTATGAAATCACATTTAATACAAAAAAAAAAAGCTTCTGTTAAAGAGTGAAAGAAACAATCTTGAAAAATTTGTTTTAAAAATATTAAATTTGAAGTCATAGTTTTAGTTTGAGAAGTATATGTTTTATTTTGTTGTGTTTTATTGTTTGCATATGCTAATAAGGTGAAAAACTAAAATTTTTGATTTACTTGATTTTTTCCTTGCAGTTCTGTAGGTCAGGAGTTTGAAACTAAACTTCAAAATCAATTAACTGAGCTTGGTCTTTCTTATTCTGGTAAGATTTATTCATTTATTTATTGAAATAAAGTAAAGCATGCTTGTTATTTATGTTAATTAAAGATGTTGCTTAAATAAGTGTATGTGACTAACCATTTCCCACCAACACATAGTGCATCTGAACAGTCTTTTTCTCTGTCTTCTTTTATTAAAATAAAAATTTTTAAATGTATATTATTACTATTATTATTTTAAACTAGCTTTATACCCGGCGTTGCCCGGGTGCGTATTAATATAAAACTTTAGCTTCTCAAAAACTTCTAATAAAAATTTAACGCAAAACTTGTTCATAAAAAACGTTCTTAGTTTCACCTTCAGGCGCAAGAATAAATAAATTTTTGTGTGAACCTACTCTCGAGCAGGCAACATAGAGCTGTCAGTGGGAGAAACAGGGAGACCTCAAATCCACTCTGGAGTACTTAATTGACTGTCCTTGTGACTTGTTGATCGTGATGGAGAACGCAAGCCTCAATGGAAACTGTAATCGTTTGAAGTTAAAAGGAAGATCCGTTGGGATTAGTGGTATACGTGGGATAAAAACCGTTTCACCTTCTCCTTTTCCACACGAAACTGACGCTGACTCACTGTCTCCGATAGTCTTGATGTAGTAATTCTCTCTTGTTGTTCTTTTAGACGAAACTGACGCTGACTCACTGTCTCCTATTGTCTTGATCTAGTTGCTCTATCTCTTAGATCTCTTAGACTCTACTCACGCTGCTCATTTCTTTCTTATGCTCTAGCCGTCATATCTCTATTATGCACTGTCGCTAGTCTTCGATTTCTCGCCTCAGGACTCTCATTTTCACGTTTTTCAGCCGTTTTTTTTGCCTTAGGATGAATTTATCCTATTGCTTTCCGTATCTTCGGAGGCATTTTTGCAGAGTGGTAGCTAAATATACTTACAATTCAAAAATTTATGTTTTTCTTATTCGTTGTTTCCAAGCCTCGAGGTAGAATGGTTTATAAATCAGAAATAAATTACTTTCTCGCTTTAAAGGTTTATCTCTGTCAGTTGAAAAGAAAAAAAAAGCAGTTTAATTGTTTTTGACTTATTTCATGCTAAAATGAAATAGGTGAGCCTTGAAATGAAAATTCATTGTTTTAATTTTAATCTTTGTTGGAAAATGCTAATATTTAAATACCATAAATTTTATCAATTTGTAACCTAAAGGCTCATGTCGATTAAAAAAATAGGCCTAATAATAGGCTGGATTCCTATAAAAGGGTCATTTTTTGACAAAAAACTTGAATTTGAGCTTTTTAGATTTTTTAAAATTTCAAGACCCCGCCTATGAGAATTCTAGGGCATCATGGAACCTCTGTGTCAAGTTTGATGAAAATCTGACGCAAACTGTGGATTTGTATAGAGAACAAGTATACATACACTCATTTTTATAGATATAGATATTAAAAAGAGGATGAGACAGGAATCTTGTATGCATTTAGTGAGAAAAAGTTAGACAAAACCAGGGAGATAGAGAGTGACAGGGTGTCACTAAGATTTTTGCTCTTTAGGCTTGGTTGGGACTATGGGAGTGCTATGTCCCCTTCATTCTAGGATCAGTTAACCACTGATTATGACTTATTACAGTAAAATCTCAACTATCCAGAACGTTCTGGAAGCACTGAATTCCGGATACGCGAATTTTCCAGATGCGTGTGAGTAAATTCTAGTTTATTTTCTCTCCTTAGCTAATGTAAAGATGCTTTCAAATAGAGTGTTTTATCAAGAATCTTTAAAACTAGGACCAATCATTCCAGTTTTCCCTTCAATTTCTTTAAAATGTAATTTTTTGCCGATTTTCAAGAAAAGTACGTATTTTCCGGAAAATTTTACACAATATATATGTTTCCCACTGAAATAACGCAAATGCTATTTATAATTGCCTATAAGTCGATAAATTTCGGCCAAAAAATGAAGCTGAAAGTTAGGGGGTCAACTTATACATGGGGCAGAATTTCCGAAACATTTTCTTGAACAATTCTTGGGAAAAAAACGTGAACATTTTCCTGATTTTAGTCCAACTCTTTTAAGCAAACACTAAAGAAGTAAATACTCACACATTCTGCTATAATTTTTCATGGTCTGACTGTAAAAAGAAGACTAAATAATTACTGTAAAAGACTGATTACGCAAAAAGTGCGGGAATTGCTGTACTCCCGAATTTTCCAGTAGTGGTTGGGAATTAAGGCTCATTTCTGTAAAAAATAATGCAATATAGTTACACCACAAAATTTTATTGATATTAATTCAAAATTAAAGCGACAGGTAACGAAAATTGTACTTGCCCCTTCACAAAAATGAACCTTTCTGTAGAAAAAGAATGAAAATTGCATGAATTTCAATGCAATAATGGCTACTGCATTTAATTTCCCATATTTTTGAAACGTTTACTTTCAAAAGTCGCTGCAGAAAATTCCCAATCTTTTTTTTTTTTTTTTAAGTAAGTGCTCAACCTATATTCGGGTTTTCGATTTTTTTCCAATTTTCCTCCTTAAAAAGGGGAGTGGTTGATTCATACGCATGATCAACTTATATGCGAGTATATACGATACTTGTCTTTAAATCAAACAATTTAGTGAAAAAATGAAGTTTAAAGTCTGAACATCGACTTTTTTTGTTGAATTAAAAATCTAGAATCTCTGACGAAATTTTCAGATTACTTGAATGCCGGATACGTGATCTTTTACTGTATCATTAATATTTTTAATATTTTTATGCTTTTTGATTTTAATGGCATTATGTTCTATTAATTTAATTCTATTGCTTAATGAAATAAAATAGCATGTAGTATTATTGTTCATCATTTTAGTTTGATATTATAAATAGAAGAATGCATTTACTTGATACATTACTTGATGCTTTCTTTTGAATGTTCATAATTATGTTATTTCGGCACATTATTGCTTGATACAAGCAGTGCTATGTATGAATCTCACTTTCTCCAAAAAAGTTCTGCTTGGGTACCTATATTATTCTTTATCAACGAAGGATTTTTTTTTTTTTTTTTTTTTGTGTGTGTGTTTGATGTTTCTATGCTATACATCATTTATTCTCATTTGAATTCCTTTTAGATGAAAATCAGTTACGTGAAAGAGGTTATGACAAAACTCCTGACATCATTTTGGATATTCCTATAGGTATGTTTTTCTAAGAAATTGAATTTTCTCTTAATTTACAGTTTTGTATAAGGAACTTTTTTTTTTGTGTTAATTTTTTTCTTCCATTCATTTTTAACTTTAAAATAGCATGTTATAGTCATTTCATAATTATGCAGCTTTTTTTCCAGTGAATTAAAAAGATTAAAAACTTTCCCATTGTCTACAAATGCTTGGAATTTTACATTTATTCTTCAATGCAGAATTCATATTGATATAACTTATTTTGTACATAGTTCATACTTTATGGATATTTTTGGTGTGCATGCTAATATTCAGTAAATTGTATTGAAAACAAACCTTCTAACTTTGAATATGTTTAATTGTTTTCGTAATTTATGGTTTAAAAAAAAATGTTAACTTTTTTTTCATCTATTTTTGCATTTTAGCCATTAATGATCACGTTGTAAATTGGATTGAAAGCAAAGCATCATTTGGGGACGATGAAAGACATGAAGAATATTTAAAGAAGCAATATAAAAGTTATTATTACAGGTTAGTATTTAGTAATATATCTTAATATATAAAAATTACGTGTCCCTGTGTTTGTGGCCAATGGACTCCTCAGCTACTGAACCGATTTTAACTAAATTTTACACGCAGTTTCAGTTTGGTCCAACTTAAATGATAGGATAGTTTTTGTCTCAATTTAGGACCGCAATATATTATTTATTGCAAATTATGTATATAGCTACCAGCTTTTCTGTGTTCTTGGCAAAGCCTTTTTACTAAGCCTTTTTTGACACCTCCATGGCTGAGCGACATAAAGCACACGTTCTGGCAGCTTCTGGAGCGCAGTAAACAGGCAATAATCTTTCTTATAACATATAAAAATTACGTGTCCCTGTGTTTGTGTCCAATGGATTCTTCAGCTACTGAACCGATTTTAACCAAATTTTGCACGCAGTTTCAGTTTGGTCCAACTTAAATGATAGGATAGCTTTTATCTCAATTTAGGACCGCACTATATTTTTCAATGCAAATTATCTATTTAGCTACCAGCTTTTCTGTATTCTTGGCTAAAATTCTTTAAACATATCCGGAATGCCACCACATAATCTGCGGTTAAAAATTGGTTCACCCATAGTTCTTCTACGTAATTTAAATCCACCGAGATTATGCAATGGTACGCGTTTAGTTATCAAAAAAAAAAAAAATCACCGGGAACATTATTGAGGCAATCATTTTGACTGGCAAGTTTAAAGATGAATCGTTCTGTTGCCACGTGTCCCAATGACACCGTCAGAATATTCAATACCCTTCAAAAGGCTACAGTTTCCCATTCGTTTAGCTGTCGCCATGTCCATTTATAAGTCCCAAGGACAAACAATGTCAATTTGCGGTTTAGATTTAGAAAATCCATGTTTTTCTCATGGGCAACTATAGGTCGCTTGCTCCCGTGTGGGAAAACCGTCCAATCTATTTTTGTTTACAAGAGACTGATTAACAAAGAATATTGTGCACCGATTAGTATTGAGTTTAACTGAAATTAAAAATGCTTATAATTCAAAATATAACAAATAATATTGGTTAATTATCTACCCTACCTATATTATTAAAAAATAAAATGTTACAATAGCAATTAGCAAACTTTTAATTAACTCAATTGTTACAAGCTTGAATATAATATTTCTAAGTACTAGAATGCTATATTTTTTGTTGACTTTTTGTTTCTAGCAAACTTAGGAAATTTTTGTTCGATTGTTTTCATATTTTGAACTCAAATTCATATTCATATAAAGTTGATCTCTATAACGGTAATAAAGTTTTTCGTTTCTATTGAAACATTATAGTTTAACTCATACCTTAGCCACAGCAACGCGTGGCCGGGTCAGCTAGTTTGATATAATTTATTTTATTGCTTACTACTTTCATTCATTCCTGTTCAGTACATTTAATGATATTTTGATTTTTCCAATGTTCCTTTAGTATAATTTCAGTAATGTAAGCGTTTTAAATGTGTATTTTTAGCAAGAAAGAGTTTTTTTTTTTTTTTTTTTTTTTTACAATATGCTCAAGAAAATCACGAACATTCTTTTTTTTAATTTCTTATTGGTCCCCCTAAATAAGCACAAGATGGAATTTTTACTAGAAAGTTAGCTTAAGCATGTACTTTGTGTTATGGCTGCTACATAGCAATTTTTAATGTATTTCTCTAAAAATTAGAAAAAGTCTCTTAGCTGCATTATAAAGTAGCATCTTCCAGTTGATATTGAAGCAGTTATAGTTTTTAGTGTTGTGGTATTTAAAACTTATCAAATTTGAATCAGAAAAGCTACCAGGAAAAATGAAAGTAATTGGAATAGCTTTATCAAGCAGTCTTTGTCAAGAAAACTTCATTCTTACATTTAATTTGTTATTTTAAATAATTGTTTATTTCATTTTGAACTGAAGTGAGAGTTGTAATCAAAGTACTAGGATCTACCACCAATAATTTTTTTTTTAAAGATTGCTAAAGAATCTATCTTTACCCCTCAAAAACTTAAATGAGATACAGCAGTATATAATATTTCATCTGCCAATAAACGTATTTGATTTCTTTTTGTTTTGTTTTTTAATTAGTTTATTTATTTATTTATTTTTTATTTTTTATTTTGCACGGTTTTCTGTTTCATTTTCTCTTTATTATGTGTTTTTGGCTAAACTCATTTCAAGGTCTTGTTAATTTCCTCTGGTCCTTTCTCATGTGTGTGATAATTCAGATTTATGTTTATTTTTCATTATAAATCCTGTATTTTCATAATTCATTCTCTTTTCTAATGTGTTTTTTTTGAGCACTTTGTGTAGTTAATTTTGCGTATCCCGGTAGTTGAAATACAACTTTTATGTCTTTTTTTAGAGCTGTTTTCATTTGCATTCCATGTTGGTGCAGTTCATTTGCCTTCTTATGTCCCTTTTAGGCTGTTTGTAAATTTTTCTATACTTTGATAAATACAACTCACTTTGCTAAATATAAATCTAACTGATGGACCCATCAATAGCTCAGTTACTCAAAAAACTACTCAGACTCAAGAGTACCATGGACTGTATTAAAACTTCTTTTCTGCTCTTCTCCTCTATTTTGCTACAGCTCTTTCCCACACACTTACTTTCAGATAACTTCTGGCAGCTTGCTCTCTTTAGGCATCAACAATAATATTCATCTATTTCCAATTTCCTTGGGTTTGTCCACAAATGGTACCATACTTAAATGGGGAAAGGTGGGTGTTCAATGCATGTTTAAATTTTAAAAATTGAAACAAAGAACATCTTTATATTAAATTAAAACTTTTAATGTACAATTATTTACAATGCTGCTTCTTGAGTAGCAAACAAGCAATAATGCATAAAAAATGATTTTTCTTTTTTGAATGAATGAATGAATAGAATTTGTTGAATCTTAGCAAACAAGAATAGTCCATAGAAATTTTTGGAATTCAGAATGTAAATGAATTTGAATAAAGTTTACTTTTTAGATTTTAGTTCTTGTCAGTAGAATACTTCTTGAAGACTTAATCCAACGGATGGCCTAACTAGATTCTGGTTGCAGGCTACCGCTTACCAGTCAATAGTCCCATTGACTTGCCACATTGAACTCCATGAAAGGAAGTAGAATAGAATTGAATTGAATGAATGAATGAATTAAAGTCATAGCGCAACTCACGCTTTTTAAACAGGTTACTTGTCCTAGGAATCAGCATTTGGGGGTGGAGACTCTCCAGGGAGTTTGTGAAATTGTTACAGTTTGTGATGAGGAAGAAGGGTAAAAAGAAGTGCGATATACTAAACATTTTTCATAGGAATATGTTTATGAAAAATAGACTGACATGTGACAAAGCAGGAGAGGGAATGAAAAATGTCGAGAAAAAGTGTGACATCATTTGTGATTGGCCCCTTAGACACATTTTTGTTTGATATGATGAATTTATTATATAAGTTGCTTAAACACAATAGCTAAAAAACATATTTTTCCTAAAGGACTGACTATTTCTGATCTGACTTTTTATTTATTTATTTACATTCATAAAGGAAATTCAAGTTTTTGTTGTCTTATAGGTTTGGTCCTGGACTTGTGATTTACTGGGCTGGCTTTATAGATGAACTAAATACTAACCATGAATGTGATATAATAATAAGTGATAAAATGCCAACTAATATTACTCAAATGGATCCTTCTCTACTGATGAAAATATAATTGTTACATAAACCCTGAGAAAAGTGATAATAATCTAGAAAGTTTAGTTTTTGTACAAATTTGCAGTTTGATTGTCAATTTCTTCGTCATCTTGGCCAAACCCTAATTTTCTCATTGATTGATGTATTGGCTTCTGATCTTTTTAACTCGGGTGAGGGAGTGTAATTAGATTTTTGATGGCAAAAGAATCATCAACTAAAAACTTCAAGCCCATCATGGATTATGCCTAGAATATGGACCAACAATGCATTGCTTCATGCTGCTAAAGTCCATGAGAAGATTCCAGATTTTGGGGAGAGCTTTGATCAGCCTCTCTAACAATCCTGTTATTGCATCAAGCATCTACTGAATTTTCTTGCATTTAAAAAAAAAATGTTTGGTAGACAATGATTTCAAAATGACAATGAACTCAAGACCACCATTACTAACAGATGTTCCTGTTGACAGAGTTCTATACTGAAGGATTTAATAAGTTGGAGCAAAGACTATAAGAAGAAGAAACTTTGCAGAATAATATAAATTGGAACTGAAATTTTGTGGAAAAGTAAGCATGTGTTTTATAAAACAATACAGTCAATAAAAACCTTTTCTCATGAGCTTATTTATTTTATGACCCAAATGGATCTTAGTTTTGCAATACAGTAAAACCCCTCCTGATGTACATCCCTCTAATGCGGACAGATCTTAATTCCCAATGAAAAGGCATTAAGCCTGATGTATTAGAATCCTCTCTCGTATGAACAAATACGAACACTATTTTGGGAGTCATTTACATGAATACTATACCCTTTTTTGCAGATAAATTGTTTGATGAATGAGAAATAAATTTTCAGGAATAAACTAACCAACTCCAGCAAAGCAGGATGCTCTCAGTTCGACCAAAATCTTTTTTTTTTTAATTTATTCCCTGATTACTAGAAGATGCCTGGACCAATTTCAAAAATTCTTTTTTTGTTTGAAAGGGTATTCCTTCCATGTGGTCCTATGGTCTGGGTTTGATAAAGAGATCCTGAAGAAATCGAGGGAAATCTTCAAATATTAATAGTAATCATAATGATAATTTTGAATGAAGGTGCTTCTCTGAAGCACATAATGAAGTTCATTACTATCATTGCTCTATCTGGTATTTTTATCTTCATCCAACAGATAACGGGCCATGTTCATAGTATTTTTATTGCCATGATAAGCTTCAGTTTAATTTTTCGATAAATGAATCGATAAATGAACATATAGCTTCATAGGGGTTGCCGACACATTTATTTCTTCATTTCTTGTTTTCCCTCCAGAAAAATCATCAGGAAAATATTATCATCACGTAAAAAAATACTTGGGCCACCAAAATATGTTTTAAATAGAGTTTAAGTAATAAAAAATGCAAAAGTTTAAATATTGTGAGAGATTTTAAATTTCATCGAAAACAAATTATTCAGTTCTAAGTACAAACCCATGAGATGCTTCAGTTTAATTTATATTAAAAAAAAGATAAATAGACATGATAGCTTCATTGGAGCCGCCAACATATTTACGTTTCTTTCTTCCTTTTTACTTCATAAAAATATCATTATGAGAACTCTACTATCATCACTTATCACTATACTGCCCTGCTAAGCACAAAAGTCGTATCTGTACTTTTTAACAAAAGTGTGCCACCAGGAGGCTCTTTGTGACGTATTTTACCTAAATACAAAATTTTATGGTCATTTGAGAAGAGGAAATATTTTTTTAAAAATTTTGAAAAAGTTTCATATGAATTAAATACATGGTAGCGCAAAACTTAAAAGTAATATCTCAGTTTGAGCTCAACTGCAGATACCATTTTTGCGCTTAGCATGGCAGTATACCATGAGCGCGCTGCCTGCTGAACATTGGGGGGGGGGGGGGTCTTCGGATAAAAAGAAATGCTAGGAAAAATTTTGTTTTTTTAAACATGTTTAGCCTTTGTAAAGACCAATGAACATTGCAATTTTCAAATTAGGACCACAAGGAGTCATATTTGGACCTGTCGTGGGGACTAAAAAGTTGGGGGGTATATAAAATATGAAATTGCCGACTCCTCATTATTTTCAAACCCATCTTAAATACAGAGGGAAAAGAATGGGTTCAACTTCTTTTCTAAGAGTGAAATCATAACTAGATTAGAGAGTTGAGAATGTGTTCCTAATCGTAAATACATTATTGATCCAGAAGCAAGAGGGTGCGGGTTTTTCTCCGCTGGAAATTTTTTCAAGAATGTGGTCGAAAAATGCAGTTTGGACGATCTTTGGTAATGTTTTGGTAGAAAGGGTTCCAGGGCGCTATCAAGTCCATTTTTCGATATCGAAATGTTGAAAACCCAATTCTTATCTCTGATTGTGCTATGGATAGGGGGGATCGGGGATTTTTTTGAAATCGTATTGCTAAAAACGCAATTTTAGAGTATCTTTGCCAATAATACGCAGATTAGAGTTACCTCTTTAGAAAATTATTTAAATTGCAGTCTTAAAAATGCATTCTAAACAATTTTTGGCAATTGTAGTAGTTGGAAGAGATTCGTAGGCGCTTCTCTGGATATTTTGGAAATTGAAATTTTAAAAACACAATTATATATCATATCTGATTGTTTTAGAGGAAGGGAGATGCGGAGGTTCTCCTCCAAAACATTTTTGGAATTGTAACTATAAAAACGCAGTTTTAGGCGATCTGCGTTGATGTTAGGGGAGGGGAGATTTATCGTTTAAACCGGAATTTTTTCAAAATTGAAGGATCATCTTTGGTAACTTTAACAGGACAGACAAATATTCGAAAAACGTGATTTTAGTTGACTTTCAATGATGTTAGGGCAGGAATTTTTGAGAATTCTCCTTAAACAAAAGTTTAAGCCCTTTGAAAAGAAATATAGGACGATCTTAAATGTTGTTGACAAGACAGAGAAGGAAACCGAGACGTCTCCTTTTTTAATGTAAGATGTTTATTCAAGCTGAAGCAGCAAAAAAAAAAAGGATTATACTCCCATATCCCACATTTTATGCTCACGTTACAGAATTCAAATTTATGCATTTGATCAATAATAATGCAAAAGCTTAATTTAGTGCTTGAAGAAAAATTAATATTTTCATCCTGCTTTTATCAAGTCATAATTTTTACTTTTGATAAAAACAAATAATTAAAAACGATTAAATATGTTTTAAGGAGGAAGACTGTCTAAAAAGTTCTGACTACTTAATACACAGTGTAATTTTCGAGGAAGAAATTCCCTTCATAATAATTCATCTGGCATTTTGACCTTCAACAATATGTGAGAAATCTTTCTAATATTATTTTTTTCTTTTAATTTAATTTATTTTTATTATTGCTTCTTACCCTCTCCTCCATACAAGCATTTGCTTTGCTTCAATTGTGCCTATGTTGAGAACGATGCTTTTACTTAATTTTGAAACTTCCAATTTTTTAATTTATATTTCTTAGCTAAAAATTAGATTTGAAAATTTCAATTCTAAAGAATTTATATGGAAGTCAAAAAAATTGCTTTTTTTAATGATAATTCAGTTTTTTTTTTTTAAATTTTCATAGAAATGCTGCAATAAAATATTTTGTCCGTTTCAACTTTTAAAAAATAATTTAGTTATCAAAATAGTACTCAACTAAAAAAGCCCTATTATTTCATCACTTAAAAGATAAAACAGAGTATTTTCCACGAAAACTATTTCTTAGTTATTTGAAAATGTAATTCTAATTTTGGAATAAAAATATTTCGTTTATCAACGTTACTATTATTGAACGTTTTCTTTGCAACTCAAATTTTATAAAAATGTAGATCAATTAACAACTACAAAAGTAAGAAAAATTAGTAAGCTAACACGAAAATACATGTATTTTTCTCTTGTTGTGAAATTATTTAACTTATTCAAAAATTTAAATTACTTCGATCAAAAAATAAACATCTTAATACTGATTAGTATACGCTCATCCAAAATATTACAATCAAATATCTTGTAATGTTCATTGTAAATAAATACGAATAAGCATTTCAGCTGAAAATCAGTAAAGTATAATATATAACTCTACAGAGTCTACTTATGTTAGCATAGTATCATTAAAGGGCCCACAGAGGGGCGAGGGAGGCGATCACCCCCTCCTTAGAGGATCTCTCCACCAATAGTTTTTCGATACTGAAAACCAAAAAAATCTTTTGGACAAGTTTTAAATGTTAGGTCAAGGAGGTTTGGGGCTCTCCCCTGGAAATATTTCGGAATTCAAGTCCGAAACTTTTGTGATTAATATTTGCAAACCAGTATACATGATAAAAAGTAAATTATAAAAACCAATTGCCTTTCCCTTGAAAAATTCCTAGATTCGCAATTGAGGACACATAGTATTTCCTTCAATGCATAAGCATTTTGTAGTACTGATGTCTTAAAAATCGCTTCGTGCTTACTCTTACTGGAAAAGGTATATGAAGTTAAGAAGAAATTCTGTTGCATCTTTTGTGTGTAAAACAAAAACAATAAAATGAGTAAAACTTACATGATTTATTTCCTCCAGATATGATGCTCTTCAATGGATAGGACATGCCATACTGACCAATGGATAGCACTATGCTTAATGAAAGGGTTCGCTTTTCACGAAGGAAGATCCTTCTCTAGCTGTTCTCCGAAAAAATTTCTTACATCATGTGACCAAACACGTGGACACATTAGCACCCCTCTTAAGTATCTGAAGCTCCTTTCTCCCACGAGTGAGTATGGGTGGTCAGAGAAGAATTTTTTAGTGTCCAGCTGCATCAAGCTGGACAGTGTCTTCTTTCCTCGTCAAGAAGAGTGGGGGCAATAAAAGAGTGGGGCCCTATCTGGGACAGAATCATGAGAAGTATTTGAAATTGGGGAAAAGTGCACAAAAAGAAATTTATTTCTTAGATAGCAAACTGTCATGTTTCCTAATTTTTAAGCCACGTTCTCAAAGAAGTTAATTCTAATATAATTTGTTTTTTACAAAAGAAGATATCCACACTTTTCTAGTGCTGATATATATGTATTCGGTTATTCGGCATTGTAATATATTGAATGAAAATCTTGAGGGTGGGAGTGGGAGGGGGGGTGGACTTTCTGTTTGGTTCAAGACTACAAACCCCATGATCAGGGTTGGCAAGGTTTTGGACAGAACGGTAAAAACCCCGGTTTAAACCATGGTTTAAACCGTCCTGTCCAAAACCCATGTGTCCAAAACTGTCCTAAACTGTCCAAAACTACATTTTCAGTACAATTTTATATTTTGAACAAATATCAAAAGCACAAAATTATACTTGAAGTTAAGACTTAATTTATTTAATGTAATCATTTAAATATTTACATTTTTTTTTTTTTTTTTTGTCGTGTGCCAGCCAGGCTGGCAATTTGGGGTGCGCTGCTTCACTTTTCCAACTGTACCGTTATTTGGTGTGAAGTCCGACTTTCACAGTACACGCATGCCATAGGGACCCGTTTATAGGGTAGGCAACCTTTCACACAACACATGCATACAAAGAAAGTACAAGGACAGGAGAGAGAAAGCACATCCATGCCCAAGCCGGGACTCGAACCCGGGGCCACACCATCCATGACAGACTACTCTGACCACTAGACAAGGTGACCGGCAAATATTTACATAAAAACATCTATAAGATTTTCAGCTGATACTAATCTAGCTACTTAGAAGTTAGTATTCTTCATTAAAAATGAATTAGTTCTCATAAGTTTATATTATTTTATTTTTAATACTAGCTAAACTTCTTTTAAATATAGATGCAAATGAGGGTGTTCAAAAGGTACAATAATCGACTTAAATGCTTTTTCGGCTTTAATACTTTTTGTTCATGTTTCACAAAAGAAGCCTGTGATATACTTTCTTTTTCCATTTCTCCCCCCCCCCCCTTCTGTTTTTTTTTTTTTGGAATGGATATTTTTGTTTGCATTATACTAAACTGAACTTCATCAACTTGATGGAATTTCCAAAATTGTTTTAAAAATTCCTTAGGTTATAGTACTTACAAGTAAATGACAAAAGTGACATTTCATAATCAGACACTAAATCATTACTGATCCTTGGAAAATGTTGATAAGTTTTTCTAAATATTTGCAAGCTAAGATGTTTTTTTTTCTTGAGGAAGTATATACACATATAAAGGGCTCGGGTGTAAAAAATAGTAACTAGAATTGCAAAAAATCAAAACTTTTTCTTTTAAATATGGATTTATTGCTTCGAGACATTACTGTAGCAAGTTTTTTCTATTTAAAAAATGAAGTAGGTATATTGATTAAGTGCTGTGTGTCTCGGGTATATTTAATTACATTTTTACAAGTGATTTTTGTTTCTTTAATTTTAAACAATACGTCTTTTCAAGTTCGTCAGATACCACTATTTATGCCCGAGCCCTTCATATATATATTGTTAGAAACAAAATACATAGTATTAAAAACAGAAATCAAAAATAGAAAAATTTTCTTGTAGTGAAAAACATTTTATCATTAGTTTATTATTCTTCAATCTAAGGTTAAAAAAATTATTTGAACATCACTGAAAACATTATTGCAAAGAAACCACAAAAGACTTCAGTTTTACATATTTTGAGTTAACAAATGGAGCTGAAATTATCTGCTTCAAGAGTTTTTTTGACAGTACTACCAGTTCCTATTTTATGAAATTTTTATGCAGTGGAGTTATGAGTAAATGGTTCATTTTTTAACGTATATTTAAATTACTAGTATAATTAAATGTTGTCAAATTTTAATTAATTACAACTAATTAACACTAAGAAACCAAGATGTATGCATTATCAATATTACAGCTAATAGAAATTAGTCAGCTTCAAACCCTTTTGTCATGCTTTAGACAGTTTAAGACACTTTTGGACAGTTTAAGACACTTCTGGACAGTTTTCGACAGTTTTGGACAGTAAAACCCACCTGTCCTGTCCAAAACCAGTTTTGGACGTCCAAAACCCCAACCCTGCCCATGATCTATTTATTATTTCCAATGCTCCGTCGAGCAGGTGGGTAGTCAGAAAAAGGGAAAGTCAATTGTGGAATGGAGGGATCGGATCTTCTTATTTCCACGTTTTAACGGGTTTTGTTACTAGGAGAAAAATAATTGCTCGGGTAACGATGGCATAAAGCGCAAAAAGCCCACAGTAGGAAACTGATTAATTCACAGCTGGTTCATCAAGTGCAATAGAGAAGAAGTTTTTATAATTTTAGTTCAGGCTGTAATTCTTATTTAATTTTAATACAGAAATGATAGCTTTGACCTTTCTCTCTCTCAAATATAAGCATTCAAAAATATTGAGAGAGACTTTTGCTCAGTTCAAAGTATTGGGGGGGGGGACATGTACCCCCCCCCCCCCCCCCCCCCCCCCAACCGCCAACGACGCCCGTGCAGTATATACATATAGTGGAGAAAAATACATGGGCCGCCGAAATATGTTTTAAATATGCAGGGACAAAAATAACGATAGTCCAAGCGATAGTTAAAATAATGTAATAAATAGTCACACCAGAAGCTCTAAGTATTTGAGAGTAAAAAACAGAAGTAAACCAAAACTTAATCATGAGATTCCGAAGGCATGATATTTAAAATAAAAGCAAGTGAAAAAAAAAAGGAAAGAAAAAGACCCAAGGTTATCGCTTAAAAATACTACACATTAGTCCAAAATGTTAAGAAGTTTTTCATTGGGGCCACTAATGCTTATATTTTAAACAAATAAAGTACCAGATTCGAAATTAAATTCATTGTTATGATTAGCTTTATAGCACACAAAAAGTTTTTATTGGGCGGGGGGGGGGGGGGGGAGCTGGAGCAATGTTTTTCGCTACATTTTCATCAACAATTTAATCAAATGAAAGAAAAGACAGTAATGTAGCCAAAAAGGGATTTGAGGAAGATCCCCAAGCCTATAGTATATTAGTTTTAAGGCTACAACCAGTCACCCGAGAAGCACGTTTTTGAAAGGATTTCGGAGAAAAATTCTCAAACCCCAGGTCTCCCCTTTCGCCTTATTCGTCCATCTCTGCATTAAATATGGCCTACAATTATGTAAAACAATTTCGAAAAGTTTCCAAAAGAGAACCATCAGTCAAACTCTTAAAAACCATCCCGGCACCATTAATAAAAATTGAGGCCCGAAACACCCTGACGTCATTGGAAATCCTATATAATTGCATTTCTAGAATTGAAATTTTGGAAAATTATCGTAGGAGGACCTCAAACCTCTGCTCCCTCTGACATTACCAAATACAGTGAACTCTCACTTATACCAAGGCTTCACTAGATAGCGTTTTATACAGGCTGCTTCATTTGATCAAAATCCTTGGGATAAAAACGGATAGGAGCCAATATTTAGAAAAATGCCAATTTGAAGTTGGAGTTTTCTGAAAAAAAAATTTTTTTGCAGAAAAAAACTAATATTGGATTTTAAGTCTAAATTGGGTCTAAATGCAAGAAAATAAAAGGGGGAAGGTCAAGGAAGTTATTTACCCCTTCCTTAGATTACTCACTTTTAAGCCGTTACAGATCTGATGAATGTTACAGATCTGATGTTAATATGAGCTACATATTTGAGTTTATGCTTTCAGTCTTCGTTAACATCTCTAAATATGATATCATTTCCTTGCATTTTTAACATAGAATGAAGATAATTATATTAAAATATATATATTAGGCTAAAAAATCAAATTTCATTATGAAAAAGCATTTCTTGGAAATAAAAATGAGCGATAAGATTTTTAGATAAAATAAATTATGAGATTACCAAATCCAAGCTAATAAAACATTTGTTTTGTTTTAAAACAACACACAACTTCAACTTTTTCAACACACAACTCTGCTGCTTGCTTTTCTTTAATTAGTTGCAGGAAATTTAATTTCTTGATCAGAAATTCAAATTTAGCATGCTAGTTATTATCTAGTTATTTAGCGAAGTTATGAGAAATTGAGGCACAAAAATAAATAAATAAATAAATTAATTAAAATAATAATAATTAATTAACTTAATTTCTGCAGTGTCAATTTTTCTTATTTTACTAACTTCTATTGTTAGGTCATACAAACCACAAATGAAGCAATTGTACTAAAACTCATTGCTTTTCATTTTTTAAGAACAAAAATATTCAATATATATGGCTAAAGTATGATTTTTGCTTTTTATAATTCTGAAACGTGTGAGTTAGTTCTGTAACATATTTGCTGTTTTTCAATGTTACCGCTCTGACTGTTACCGATCTGACAAACTGACAAAGTTTTTTTTTTATTTCCGAGTCGATCGCACTAAACCAAAATCAAACACGTGGTTTTTTCACTTGTAACAAAGGACTATACTTATATATAAAATAATTTTTAAAATAATAAAAACTGCGCATTTTAGAGCGTGTTACCGATCTGATGACTCAAATGACACACATTTTATAAAATCACTTTAAAAAATCTTACCTACAATTTTAGATGCAGAAATGCAAATTTTTAATTACAATTCGATAAAACTTTCCACCAGGTACTCAGTATCACGTGGTATAGGTGCAGGAAATGATTTTGGGAGCCTAAACATAGATCGGAAGTTATTGTTACCACTCTGACGGCGGAACTTGGGACACGCTTATTTCGCATCAGCTAGAAAATCAGAAATCGATTAAAACAAAAATGAAGTAAAATATTAACAAAGGGGTAAAAATAGAATCGTTTTTTGTGCAAGTGCGTTTTTTTGGGAAGTTAGAAAGTGCGCATGACCTGTTTGCATGCTAAGCTTTGCTACTTGGGACACGTTACCGATCTGATTTTTGATGTATAAACACAATATTTTCTGCTGAAAAAAATTTTTTTTTTCTGATGTTAGTAGATGAAATGAAAGAAAAACTTATCTTCTTTCTGGGGAAAGTTATTTTTTTAACTAGTTACTGAAATACTGGTGAAAATTCACTTGGGACTCAAATTGGCACTTTTCTAAATATTAGCTCATAGATGTCGCCTAGCGACATCTATCGAATTTTGTGGTAACTAACATTATATACAAATCAGATAATAAAAGACAAAATTAAAATTTAATTTGTTGGCGACAATTTTACAATTTGGCATTCAATTCTATTTTATTATATTTTAACGTCATTTAATAGCTTGTTCGATTTGCTGGTTTATTCTGCATTTTAACGGCTTGTTTTAATTAGTTAGCGAGTTATTTTTCATTTTAATTGATTCTAATTATAATTAAACTATGAAACGACACTGGCACCGCAGAGCGATATATGGCGATTTTGGAACGATAGTTCCATCAAAACTTTTGATGAGTTTAGATTGTCAAATTAATTTATTTGGCGATTTTTTTACATTTTAATGGACATTTTGGAATGACTATGGCACTAATATCTTGAAAAGCACATCAAGAATTTGTTCTCCGTAAAGCTTTTGAGAATATTTCAATAACCGAGATCTTTGGTAGTATGTACGTTTCAGTTATAGGTACGTTTTTTAACTTGGCGATGTATTTTCTTACCACCTAAGCGAAGATTAAAATTTTAAGTCTGCATCGTCTTCATGGTTGCTTCTTTTCTCTTATTTTGCATTTTAATTTAAATTTCAATGATAATAATGGCTCGATATATTTATTAAACTTATTATGTTACATGCTAATGGAGCTTTTAAAGTTGATTTGGCGAGTTTTTTTATAAGAATTCTCACATTATTTCGCAGCTTTTTTTTCAGTTGGCCCATTATTTTACTTTCAAGTATTAAACGTATGTGTGAAATTAGAAACAAAAAAGGGAAGATTTCGGTGATTGGAAGTCTGGTTATCTTTCCCTATTGGCGTTAAATCTTTGTGGCCAATTTATGAGCGAGGGAAATACTTCCTTCGCAAACATAAACTAAAGAGCAACAAAATAAAGTAATTATCGCCAAAAATTTGGCAACCACACCAGATTCCCAATTATCGAAATATTATCAATGTGTGAAATTTAACATAAAAAGAACATTACCTTTTTCTTTTGTGTAAATGAAAACAAAATTTTACAGTTGGTCGTCGTTAAATTGTAGTTTTGTTTATTTTTTTCGTACTTGCTCTTTAGTACCAAGCGATTATATATGCTCATTTCGTTGTTACTAAAGAAATTAATATGTTTTGTTGTCAATCGTCTTTCCGTTGAACACCAATCGCTTCATTGCAGGGCATTCATTCTGGGGCATCAAAAGGAAATGTCCCTACGAATAGATTCGCCATTTATCGCTCTGATGGGTCAACGCTATCAAAATGAACATCTGAGCTTTTGCGTAGCAATTAAGATCGTGTGAGCAACAATAATGAAACAAAATAGTAAATAGAACAATATTATTTCATTGCTACATTTTTATTTATCGGCTGCGAATATAAGCGTATATTTTATTAATGCAGAGATGTCAAAATTGAACGCCATTGCTATATGTTGCTAATTCGAAGAAAGTAAACAATGAATGAATGTCGTATGACTGAATCATGAGTTGCGACCAACTTTACCTGAAAAGTGAATTTATTTCCCCTAAAAAGCAGTACTAATAAGGCCTTCGGCATCAATTCACTCTGTACTCCACTTCAGTTAACTATATCAATATTTTTTAACCCTTAAAGATAGGATAAACATCACTTTCTACAGCAGAAATAGCATGCTAATAAATGTAAACAAACATTTGGGTGGTCCTCATTCAGCGCTCTCTAGCTGGCAAATCTTTACCATTGATGCTTTGAGTAATGAAGTAGCCTAGAGCCGCTATATTGACAGGCCGACGCATCAAGATTAAGTTTCACCACTTTGGATCCAATTCCTTAACTTTTACTTTCACATTTTCATTGTTGCGGAGTAGGGTTACCAGGAAAAAGTTTTGGCACATTGCTAAGCTTTGCCACATCCACGTGCCGCTAATAATTGCTCACAGTGAAAAATTACCAAAACGCGATTACTGGCCAGAAAAAACAACCACTCAAACACACAAACACGCCAGTGGCGTATTTACGTATGGGCTTAATGGGCTATAGCCCAGGGCGGCACGTTTGGGGGGCGGCACTTTTTAAATGCAAAGTGAAGACCCTTTTTTTTTTTTTTTTTTGGCAGCAGGGCGGCAGCGGCCACATTTTTTTCCCTTGTATTGGCAGGGCGCCAATGAACATGGACAAAGTTCATGGAGGTGGTGGCGTCCAAAGTCAAAGCCAAAGTACAAAAAGCTGCCCGCACTGGATCCTTTTCCATGATGATTTATTGCTCTCTTTCTCAGACCCCTTCTATTCTCAGCAGTGGGCGACCTCGGGGGGGGGGGGGGTAAATAGAAACAGATGGAAAACCAGTTTTTTTGCTGCATCGTGTGAACCGCAGGAACCGCACTGTCACTTGGATTCTGATGAGAAACTTCCAGGTAACACGAGAGTTATTTACAAGATCATCTCACTAATCCCTTTCCTGTTAGAAGGATAGATGTCCACTGGCGTCAACGTTCCTTGTCCTAATCAACACTCAATAGCTGGGATAAACATGTAGTAGTGCCAGAATGAATAAACTATATGATATTTTTTAACAAAAAGCAAACTTCATGTATTTTTTAGAAGTAACGTCAAAAACATTGTGAACTTGCGTGTGTGGCTGTCCTGTGTACAGGAGATCCCATAGCGCATAGCATTACCACATTACCAATAGGCGTAGCGGAGTATTTCGTTTGGGGAATTGAAATTTTTTTTGAAATAAAGATTCGGAAAACGCGATATGTACTTACATGTGTGTAACCTTTTTAGTGTGGGGGAGAGGGGGTATGAACGCCCTGGCTACGCCACTGGTAGCTGCGACCATTGAAAACTGAGTAAACAAAGTACTTCTAACCCGGGAGGGAGGGGGGGGGGAATTGCACTTTAGAGTGTTTTTTTCTGTTTCTAATTACTTTTTTTATAATTAATTTTTGAGAAAAAACTTCACAAAGACCGCCTTATTGGGGGATGATAAAACTCCTGAACCTCTTAACATTTAAAATCATCCAAAAAAAAAAAAAACATTTTTTTTTCTTGCTCAAGACGGAGTTTGTTCTAATTTTCTCTGTTATATTGGGGCACGAGTTATAAGGGCTCTTAATTAAATCAAAAAATCAAAAGTTAAATTCAATTTAAGGACTTAACTAAAGAGAAAAATTTCACGGGAGACCTGCAGACCAAGAACTTGAAAACGACATTTTTAAACGTACAAAACGTCTTTTTGCCGTGCCTAGTAGACAGCTATAGGTGCTAACCTATAGCTATAAAATTGGGTAAAGGTTGATTTGAACCGCTGGGGAAAAGGTGCTCTTCCAGACATTTATTTATTTTTTTTAATTTTATTTTTTTTAAATTAATGAATTAATTTTTTAAACTGGAAAAAGGATGTAAAGCAAGGCTTTCAAAATTACTCCCTACTCTCCTTTTTTTTCTTTTTTGCGTGTTTTCCTGTGTTATGTAGCAAAATTTAATTGCATTTAAATAATACATGTACTCTGGCTCGCGAAATTCAGCTTAATATGAGGTTATGTAATGTACCACGCAATTTATCTTCTCAGTAATTGAAATCCTTTATTACGTTCTCACCAATGTGTTAAGCTTTTTTTTTTTTTTTTTTTTTTTTTTTTTTTTTTTAATCTCAAATTTCCAACAGTGCGAAAAAGTTGCCTCATGTTATTATAAGTATATGTGCAAAATTTTACTGATCTGAGTTAATATTTTTGCCTTTGGTACTAGTCAAACTCGCTTATAACGAGCACGAAGGGACCGTATCTTGTTGCTCGTTAAATCCGAGTGCTCCTCCTTAAATCCAAGTGCTCGTAATAAACGGGTCCTTACGGTTTATTTAATACAGTGCTTGCTAACGGTGATAATATTATTGTTATTTCGTTATTCGTTTACTTTATTCCAATTGCAAGTTGTTGATAAGGTCTAGTAACATTTTTTTTCATTTAAATCTTTAAACAAGTTTTTAAAATTTTTAAACCATTTTTGAAACAAATATGTGAAGATTATTTATTTCAAAAACTGTTTTAAATTTCGAAAGAAAGTTCTTGATGTAATTAAGTACTAAAAATGTTGATTTATAATAATGTAAGATCAGATTTGTAGTAGTAAAAGTTGAGATTCGTAAAAAACGAATTTTTACCAATTGGCTGGTTGTTAACAACCAACCAATTTCATGTTTAATTAGTTGTGTGGCCGGGCTTTGCACGGTTTACTTTGAAAATACATTTTATGTCAAGTAAATAAAAAAAAAAATTTTTTTGCAACTCTGAAATTCAACTCCTCAAGGGGGGGGGGGCGGCCAGTTTCAAAAGCCCAGGGCGGCCTCACGTCCAAATACGCCTCTGAAACACGCGCTGGATCCAAAGTGGTGAAACTTAATCTTGATGCGCCGGCTCGTATATATAGGGGCCTTAAAGTAGCCTGTATAAAACGCTATGTAGTGAAGCCTTGCTTATACGGCTTATACCATGCGCCGTTTCATTTATGCTCCTTTTTCACTTATACGACGATTTTAAATAGTCCCAGCACATTCCATAGCAAAATAATGATAGTGTCATCCGTTTATGCGTCGCTCTAAAGATAAATATTTCACTTATGCGCCGAATTTTCCCTAAAATATATAAAAAATGTGTTTTCTTTAAAAAATGAGCATTTTTCTTCACTTTCCTCTTTAATCTTTTGCCTCTATTGCTCACAGAAGGAATTTTTTCCGCTTGAACTAGAGTTCGGAGGGGGTCAATTATCCATTATGCATCGTTTTAAGGAGAACGGTTTATAATTAGGTATACTACAATTTTTGTTTTCTCTTTTTTTTTTATCATTGTAGTTACCAAACCGTTGTAAACTGTCCCTTTTATATAGAAATAACATTCTTATTCATTCTCTCATTAGAAACTATGTTGCGTTTTAGTCCTTAAAATAGGCTTGTTCACTTATGCGCCTTTTTCTGTTGATCCCTTGGGGCGGCGCATAAGTACGAGGGGAGCGGCCCTCGGGGGTTGTGCCTAAAAACTGCATTTTAAAATCTATCTTCGGAAAATTTCCAGTGGGAGGGTTTGTGTCTCTCCCCTCCTTCTCGCAAACCGCATTTAAGACTGTCTAAAATTTCGTTTTGAAAAAGCTCCAGTGTGGGAACCCCAAATATCCTCTCCCTCTAACATCAATGCACATTGTCTAAAATTTCGTTTTTACATCTACGATTTCGAAAAAAAATCAAAGGAGAAACACCCCAGTGCTTTCGAAAAAGAGAACTTTATTAGCGAAGATGAAGATAAAGGTCGTCGATATGTTTTGAAGAGAAGAGACTTAGATCTCAATTTCTACTCTCTGGACTGGAGCGTTCGTTGCGCGAAAAGTAAGTTTAGTATAAACAGCAGCACACGCGGACTGTTTTCGCTCATTAAATAAATTAGACTAACTGAGAAGCAATCAAATTAAACGGTTAAATATGGCCTTCTTGTCTAGAACTTGGTCGTCAGAAGACTTTGTAGACGATCCAGTAAAATTTGAAATCCCAGTTTTGCACAGATATGAAACGTTTAAAAATTTAACTGTTGAACAGCGAAAAAGTTTGATCAATGACGGAGCTGTGATAAAGAATGGAAAGTTTTCGAAAGATGAAGATAGAAGGATACTAAAAAACTTAATAAAGTTCATCAAAAAATATGATTTTGATGACACCGAACTTCTGCTTGGAATAGGCAATGAAAAAAACGATCAAGATTTACTTCGTTTCAAGAAAGCAAAACATTTCCCAGTTAGACTAGGAAAAAAGTTGAACAATAGACCGCTGTATGCAATTTACAAACGAGCAAGAATATTAATCCAGCCTTCGAAAAAAGAAGAACAGTTAAATAAAAAGGATGTTGAGAATGTGAAATTACTGGCAAAGTTTGTTGGACACAAATGGAGAGATATTGGCAAAAAAATGGGAGTGAGCAATCATCGCTGTTATTCTGTTCATCGATGGCATGAAAGAAAAGTAAAAAAAGGTAAATGGAATAGTCAAGAAATTGAATCATTAACAAGTGCCATCAAAAGTGTTTCTGGATGTGCTGATATAAGTTCTGAGAACGTTCAGACTATTTCATGGGATCAAGTTGCAGATCTTGTTGGTACCCGAAACCCTTCTCAATGTCGTACATATTGGTTGACAAATCTTTCATGGAGTTGCGATGTTAGCGAGAGAAAATCTTGGGATACTGAATGCTATCAGAAACTGATAAGAATTTTGAGTGAAAGTAATATTGATGATGAAAATGAGATAAATTGGAAAGAAATTCATAAGCAATTTTTGGATTGTTGTCCATCTTATTATAGTTTACAAAAAAGATGGTCATATTTGAAAAGGTTCTACATTCCCAGCTCGATGGAAAATTTTGTGGAAATAGTTGAAGTATTGAGAAAAAAGTTTGGTGAGAGTTAGACTCTTTCAAAAAAATTAATTCAAAGTTTGAAGCTCTAAAATGTATCTTATTAATTTATTTTCTGTGATACTTTACTTGGTGCTATGTACATCATGGATGATAGTGTTGATTTTTATACACTAAAATTCCGACATTTTGTAGTGTGTTAATCCTTTCAATCATTATTTTATGACCCAATCTCTGCGATTATTTCCCTTTCTCCAATTTTCTGATGATTATGGCAATACTCATTAGTAATTTTCATTATGTAGTTATATAAAAACAGCTTTCTAAAAGTTTTACTTTACTTTATGATTGTGATAGAAATAGAAAAACAAAAACTTTTACTTGCCTCTTTACAGGATAAAGTAACCCTCAATCATACGAAAAATCTTGGTTTCATAACGGGTGTAAAGAAATCATAATTTTTGAAATGAAGGTTTCAAATGTATAAAAATGGCATAACATTTATTTCAACAAACATGGAAAACATATATTTCAACAAACTGATTTAAAATGTATTTCAAAGCTCTATGATGAACATATTACTAGCAACTACTTACTCAATTGAAGCAAAACTAAAACCAGAAATTCAAATTTTAACTTTTTCCTGCTTGTAATGAACGTAGAGTTACACTTAAAGATTTTTTATGATTTTAAAAGAAATTTAATTTATTTGCCTCGTAAATATATCCAGCAATCATCAAAAATGTGGAACATCTGTTGAATGCAAACTGATCACATTTTTCAAAATTGAGGCAAGTAACAAAAATAATTTATTTCTTTTAAAATCATGAAATTAAAGAATTTCAAATGAAATTCCATGCTCTTTAAGAGAGTCAAAAAGTTAAATACTGAAGCACTAGCTGAATTTTATTTTTGCTTCAATTATCTTAAGTTTTTTTATATACATTGTAGAGAACTAATTAGCTGGGATATTCCTGCCCCTAACTAATTGCTAACCTGGATAACTGGATTCCCCTGTTTTCTAAATCGCTAAAACATGCTCTTTTTGCCAAATGTTTATGAAATTGAAATTACAGTTGAGTAGAAATACATCTTAAAATGTGAAGAAAGTAGTTTGGAAATGTTTAGAAATTTCTAAAAATTAAAATGAAAGAAATATTTAAAAGCATAAAAAATTAAAAAAACTTTCAGAAGACACTAAAAAAAGTCACTTCACTATTCGATAATGTATTAAAAGGAAAGAAAATGAAATATAAAAAACATGTTCATGAACGTTGCCATTCTTTTCTACTAGTCTGTAGAAAATGTTTGTTTTCGTGAATGCTTTTTTTTTAAATAGAGGTTTTGTTTTTGTGGTTACGATTGTTATATATTAGTTTTTCTTTTTGCATTCAACTAAGATATCAATGAAATTTTCTTTATAAATACTTTTAGCTTTATTAGACTTTTGTTTTACAATTTTTAGTTACCATGACTTTAACTAAGCATTTAATTCGCAAATCTGGTATTCAGCGTTTCCCACAGACATAGATAAAATTTAAAACTTTCTGTAAACTTAAATAATTTCTTTTAAATTTTCTGCAAAAAAATTATGTGCAAACAACAAAAATGTGAAGTTTAAAATTAGTAGAGTACCGTAATGCAACCAGCATTATTTTCCAATTATACTTACTAATTTTTTAGTGTTTTTCATTGGAACTGCGTTGAAATTACCGACCCACATTTGTCATTTACTGAAAATCTTTAATTTAAAAAGCAAAAATTTGTTTGAAAAATTATCAAACATGTCTGTAAACTCTGAACAATTTTGCCTTTTGCGAGAATTTTTTCTCTATACTATCTGGGTCTAGTTTCCCACACTTTCAAGATAAAAATTAGGTTCTAATCGGCTTTAGTTATTGGTCATTCAATAAAAAAATTCATTAACATGTGTCAGTATCTCAGTATTTACCCAGGGTACATAAAGCTGGCATTTCTTTCCGGTTGATTGCTTCCAATATTGCTACGGCTTCTTATAAACTTGTGAAACATTTAGTCTTTGTGTTTTTTCCTCTTAGGAGTCATAATATTAAAGATTCTGTCAAAAAAAAAAAAAATCATAATGTTGTTCCAATTCTTTTATGACTAATTTTGATGTGAGCTCTATTTAAGAACGTTCCATTTAAGGGTTCATTGCTGCCTTAAGAGTAGACTTTCTGAAATTCATTTTACCTGTAAGGAAATCAAGGATTTCATTTTCCTTACTTGTACATGTCTGAAACTATGTTCCTTTGTTTTTAATGCTAAGTTTTTCTACTTAAAATCATCTGGCTATGGAAAGCCCACTCAGTCTCATTCATAGTGATATTTACATGCATTCTTTGGAGGTCAATTGTTCCAGAAACTACAGTTTCCAATTTTTCCCCCCACTGTTGATGACTGGTTTGTTCTTATGAATCATGATCAACTTAGCATTGATGAGGCTTTATCTACTATAAACTCCGTAGGTTCTCATATCCAATTTTCTTGTAAAAAAGAACAGAACAACTGCCTTCCATTTCTCAATGCTCTTGTTTCTTGAACTGAGTCCGGTTTTGAAACTACAATACCGCAAACCTTTTGCTGTTTTCATACCCCCACATAGATTATCGTCTCAACCTCCTAATCAAAAGTATTCAGTTTTCAACCCGTTTGTTTATCGTGCTATGAATATTTCTTCTTGTCCTGAACTTCTTAAAGGGGAACTTAATTACCTAAAAGCTGTCGCTATTGATAGTGACTATCCGCCCACCTTAATTGATTCCATTTACAAGAAACTATCCAAAAAATCTTAAAATATTACTCTAAATAGAACTCTTAACACTAAGAATTTGGTTGTTTTGCCCTTCTTTCCTTGGTATTGGTTTTCAGGTTGTTAAGATTTTAAAGCGATTCCAATTCTAAGTGATGTTTTCTTCTATTAATGAATTTTCATTCTCTTCCCTAAAAGATTCTATTCACCCTCATCATTGTTGGGGGATTTTGTTGGGGGCTATTGCAGGCTCGCATATACATAGGACAGACCTGTCATTCTTTGAAATTTCGCCTAAAAAGCGTCAAAATTATGTGAAAAACAGCTAAATAAATCATTATGGCTCAAAACACTGTTGAGATTAGAATCACTCTTTTAATTTCAAATCTTATCAAATTATCTCAAAATGCTGAATTTCATCGGATCTTGATTTTTAGGAATCTTTCCACCATCATAAGGAAACAGTAGTTTAGTTAACAACCTTACTGCAATACTGTTGTTTTCTTTAGTTTGTATTCTTAATTGGGTTTTGTTCTCTATTTTTTAAATGCAAACTGGCATCTTCCTGTCTCCTCTTTTTATGTTACTTGTCTGCACATTTTTTAATTTTTTAGTTTAATAATCTGTTTATATGTTTTGTGATCAACTTATGTCAATTGTTTATCTTCCTTCTCTTTTTTTTCTCTATTTATTATTGTTTCTGTACATAATTTTTCCTGCCAGTAAAATTGATTGCTGATTTATTCTAAGCAGTTTCATTTATTCGAAAATATGTATTGAGGTTTTTTTTTTTTTTTTTTTGGAAATTAATTAATTACTTAAGTTTTTCTGATGGAATTATAATATAATACATTTCAGCTTTAGGTGTCATTTTGTCTTGTTAATCTCCAATCTTTACTATTTAAACTGTTGTCTTATGTTCCACTGCATTGCTTTTCACAGATGACTTTTTATCCTAAAGCTCATATTTCTTCTCGTTGAAAAAAGATTGCTTGTAATCCCAAAAAAAAAACACATCTGCAGCAGTTAGAAAGTGGTCGTTAGTTGCATTTTGCAACCACAAATTTTGATTTGACACCCAGGATTCCAACTCAAGTCACCAAATTCAAAGCCTTAAGTTTTGGATCACATTTGAACCCAACTCATCCTAACTCTGACTTGTAGGATAAGTTTGAAAAGTAATTTTGAAATGCAAATGATTTTGTCTTTCAAAAATCATTTTCTTTTCAGGCTCGTCATTTAGGGGGGGAGGGGGGTCAATTGCCCCCCCTCCCCCCACCCACATTGGCTTTCAGAAATCAATGTATTTACATATAAGTGGGGGTTGTTTTTTATGTTTACCGATTAAATTATATTGTGTTTGGACCCTTTGCCCAGCCCTCCTGGAAAAAATTGAAATGATGTTCCTGTTACTTTTATACATTTTATAAATATGCTATTGGCAATGTGCAGCATTTCTATTGAAGAAATATCTTTTAGCTTCCAATAGCTATATGTTTGTTTTGTTAAAAATGGCACCCAAGTTGTTCATTTTGTTGCCTAAAAACTTATTCTAGGCGTCATCATGATACCTAGATTTAAATTATTATTTCTAACACTGGTCTGCAGCAATCTGCGTTATTTGTGAGATAATATGTTTGACAACCTTAATTTACTCTAATTTAGTTAATAACTTTTTGTATGTTCCATTATTTTGACAAGGGATTGCTTTAATTATTTTCTAATTTTTTTATTTGTTTGCTCTCATTGTTGATTGATGATGTTACTTAATGTTGCTTGTTGACTTTTGTAATTTTCCTTAGTAGCTGATAATGTTTCCTCTTTTGGTTTCTTTTTGATATCTGTTAGGTTTTTGATCCAGTAGATTATCTTTTTGTATTGTTTCTTGTATTCTTGCTCGCTTGGTAATTTTCATTGTTCCTGTCATTATTTTAATGTATTTTCTACTGGGGTGCCTGTAATTTGATTTTGAATAGTTTTGGGTTTGTTCCCTCTTGATCACTGAAGTTTTGCTCGACTCTTTTTCATAGGGTGTTCTGTTCTTCCTATTGTACTGTTAATTAAGCTTTTTTAACTTTTAGTGACAGCTTGCTAATTTTGTATTTCAACTATTTGAGCTTCTTTTAATTACTCTATGGATAATTTTCAAATGTCTTTAAGTCCATAAGCTCATTTGGGGTTCTTTGTAACCCCAAAATATGTATGCAATTTTTTTACTTTAAATTTTATGTGTTTAAAAAAAGAAAGAATATTTTTACTTAAGCTCACTAAAGTATATGCACTAAATCAGCACTGGCAAATATAATAGAACATAAGTCTGTTTAAAAAAAGTTTTATTTATCACTTTATATTATAGGATAAATAGATTTTAATATCAGATCTGATTACAATAATTACAAATTTAAAGGTACATTTATACATTATAGTTTTTTTAAAGAATTATAGAATCACAAAATAAATTGCTATACAATAAATATTAACCCCCATCAAAAAGACTAATATACCTCTGAAGAAAAATTTCAGCTTCAATATTTATTTATTTTTAATGATTCATGTGCATGTATTTACAACTTTAGTAATTTTTATATTAATCTTAGTCTAATTTTATACAATTTTCTAAAAATATTAGGTGTTCCTTCTTTAAAACAGTTTAAGAAAGTTTCAACTAACTAATGTTAAGCATTCACTTGAAATATTGTTTTGAATGCCTCAATTTTTGAAAAATGTTCTGGAAAACAATGTAGCATCATGTTAAAAAGTTAAAATCAAATACTGTCGGCACCGCTTAATCGGGTAACGGATAAACGAATACCCTGCTGATACGAACAACGCATTCTGGAACTGAATACTTCCCCATGCCATAGACGCGATATTAAAGATACCCGCTAAACCGAATAATATTTCTCGACACCAACAGCGTTTAAGCGGGGCTGACTGTAGTCAAATTTTTTGGGGGGAACTTTCAGTATGTTCAAAATACTGAGTCTCAACAATAAAATACAGGTAATAAAACTAGCTAAAAGGCAATAAAACTGCGTTAAAATTTACGAGTTGTACCGTTCTCATGTGCGGTCGCTCGCTGGTATTCTAATTTCACATTAGCTACCAGTTTTTTTTTTTTTTTTTTTTTCACTCTTTTTGCTCTTTAAGAGATTTTTGCCTCCAACTTGGCTTCTTTCGTATACCATGCTGATGAGTGAGTGCACAATAAGCGCGAAACTGCAGTCCATGGGATCGAAATAGTCGAGTTGGCGGTGTATTGCATGTTCCTGCCTTAGCCCTTGCTTAGGGGTGATTACTCACTGCTTTATAGCTAAAAGTATTATTTTTCATATCAGGCAATTCTCATTTAAGCAAACATTTCAGCAAACCATGAAACTGCCAGATTATTAACTAACCCGTATTTGTCCAATTTTGTAGATCGACTAACTACAACCAAAATTAATATTTCTTAGCTTTTATTAAGTTGATTAAAAGCCGAGGGGAGTGGGGGGATCAGTGTGGCATGATGGGAAACCTACTAATTTCTTAGATATCTTCCTAGAGAATTGTTTGTTTAGACAGTAGTTTGTTCCTTAAAAGCTAAAACAAAAACTTGAACTTTACCCCTGTTGATGTTACAAGACACAATTCCCCATCCCCTAGTATAGGGATGCACAACCTGCGGCCCGCGAGTGCATTTAATTTTTCCTAGTGCTGAAAAATAAAATAAAAAATTTTGTTTTTGGGGAAAATTTCGTTTTAATTCAGAGGGGAATGAAAAAGTAAAAAGGTTTTCCTTATTGTATTTTAAAGTAGACACATCAAATAAAAAAAACTCCAAAATTCGTTTGAAGAAAGATTTCAGGACTCAGGGAAAAAAAAGCAGACCTGAAAATTTCAATTTTCAATTGCTAACTAGTGGACACCAGACCCTTATTGCTTACTAGGCTCTGATTCAGCAAACCTAAGAATTTTTATAACAATGACATGAAAAAATTTAAAAAAAAAACAAATATTTCATATTTTAACTTTTGAATGCAAAAAATCCTGCTTTTATTTGACTTTTATGTGTTAAATGCTTTGCAATTGTTGCTTTTTTTTTTTTTTTTTTGTCTTTTCTGGATGTCACGTGTAAAGCGTAATTTTTGGGTTTACTTGTATTTTTTTAGCAATCTTTTAGCATCGGCTTTCAAGTTAAGATATTTCTTGTTGTGTCCTAAGTAGTGCACAATATAAATCATATTGAGCAAGAATTGAAACATATTTTTTGCTATAAATAAGAATATTTTTTTTAAGTCACCATTTTTTAACTTTTGTACTTGTCACGTAGCGAATGAATATCAGAAACATTAAATTATTTGCTGTTCTTCTCAATGCACGCGGCCCTCCAATAGCGCTCCGGTTACGTGTGTGGCCCTTCACTCAAAAAGGTTGTGCACTCCTACCCTAGTATATCTAGCACCCTTACAGAATTTTGGGGGATGTTCCAGTTCTGCACTATTTTCCAGAGTCTGCATTCTCAATTTGACATTCCATGTGAGGGAGAAAATGTAAAAAATACATTTTGATTTAAACAGAAAAGAAAACGACTCATGAAAAGGTATAAGTGTACCTTAAATTTACACACAGATCTTATTTATTACAAAAATAAATATTTTAAAAACATAACATTTATAATTTAAAAACTCTTATAGAAGACACATTTCACACGTTGTAAACATTTACAATAGTAAAATTTTAAACTGCAATAAATTAAAATTAACAAGGCACATAATCACATAAAACTTTGTTAGGCAGTATTTTAAAGCACAATATTTACAAGTATTTATTTTATTTAAAAACTGACATGTCACGAAATAGTTCGTTACAGCTCTCCATTATTGAAAGCTGCTGTCTTTTGGCTTTAATTTTTGAGAATTAATGTCTAACCACTTTCTGCAAAACCGCTGAATTGAGTCTTGGCCACTTTGCTCTGCTGCCACCATTATCCGTCTCACATCCAGAGCGCTGTGCATCTTGATGGCGAGCAAATATGCAGATTTTAATTTACCACACATTAAGTAAGCATTGATCTGAAACAAAGGTTATAGAAAATATGAAAGTGCAACTAAATCTTTAAAATTTATTACCATTTTTTTAAAACTAATTATAGTCGAACCTTAGCAAAACAAACTCAAAGGGGCCTTTAAAATCAACCATAGTTCATCTTATCCAAACAACTATAAACAGCAAACAATAGGTTGGGGATTCACACTTCATATTAGTAGTAATTCGTTTTAAGGGGAACGGGTGAGCCCTTTATCGCTGTCTTGTCGAATTCACCAACTTCATGTACCTTTTTCTTGGAAATGGTGAAACATAGAGCTAAGAAATTTTATACGTGTAAGAATAACATGTTTTACATACTTTAACACATTGTTTTTTTCTCTAAGTGGAAGTAAAAATAAATAATTAATATTTTACTCAAAACCACTTTTAAATTCGAATTTTTGATGATTTTTAACTCCATAAAAAATAAATCTATCGATACATTGTCAAATCCTTTCGTCAAACTGTGTAAAACTACATAATATAAATAAGCGTCATTAAAAAATTGGCCCTGTCAGTTTGATAGATACTGAGAAAAAGGAATATGAACATGAAAAATTCATATTTTGAGAAAAACACATTTAAAGATTTCATTCATGTGATAAACACAGTGCATGCTTTTGAAAGAACAACAACTTTTAATGCTTCCTTTTTTTTTTATAAACAAGTGTGATATATGATTGGAAAAATAAAAGTATAAACTTTTTAATATTATAAAAAAAGCAAACAAATTTTTGGTCGATACTGCCAAACCTGGTCCCCTTAAGCATGTTCAAATTAACAAGGTTCGGCTGCATTATTACATTTTTTTTAAAAAGATACAAAGTATTTCAAAATGAAATGATAGAGCATACTAAATGAAAAAAAAAAAACATTTTTGCTTTTAAATATCTTTCCTCTAGCAGAATAGACCTAAAAAAGTCCTTTAGGGTGGGGTTTTCTACATTTTGAAGACTTGGAATCTCATAAACCAACTTGAGTAATACAATAAAATTTAGATTTTTATGAATACGTCACTGTGACTCCTACACTGGGGGAAACCAACGAATATCACAGTATTGGGGTCTGAGCCAAAAAGCCCCTCCCCCCAAAAAAGAGGATGCTCGAACTTAAAGAAATGAAAGTTTAATGGTCAATTTTCCTTCAGAAACATCTTTTGTATTTAATCTATCCAACATAATGTAGATAATCTTCATTATACACTTTATTTTTTTATTTATAAAAGGGGGAAAAAAACTTGAGTACTGCTACGGTCTGGTAGACATATTTTCTCATTTCGAAAATTCTGCCAATGGCCTGGGAAAACAGTGAAAGAAATGGATTTTCAGCTTTTAATGATTAATCATATTTTTAACTGTTGAAGATGTGCCATAAAATGTCAATAAGGCACCTCGAATTAACCAGAGACATGGATTTTTGAGACTCTACTATATTATTTTACTACTTTAATAAATGACATTTGTACCTTCATTTTTTACTAGTACATAACAAAATATATACAAATAATAATATCTATTTTCACAGTTTGTGCACTGTTTGTATAAAACTAATAAATATGACAAAGGAACAGGAAGCTTTGTCCTCTTTTTGAAAAATTCTTAATACCAGAATTTCAGCATTCAAAAAAAAAAAAAAAACTCTATCCTGGTAATATTTGTTCAGTATGGTATTACAATCTTTAGTCACATACAATGGAGTTCTGATATAGCATTTTATCATGACCAAAGTTAGCCCTCAGATGGACTGTTTGCAAGATGCTTGAAGTACACTGCTCAACATTGAAAATGCAACACCAAGAAGGAGTGGTCAGAAATTGATGACATTTAGTAAGAAGACAGAGACAGCATGGAACAATAAGTGATATTTATTTCAAAATAAATAAGCAAAATTTAGAGCGAGGACGGCGTCGGCTCAGTAAGAAGTAGGACCACCGCGGACAGTGATGCACGAAGAAACACGTCTAGGCATGGAGTCAATAAGCCTGCGGATGGTGTCCTGAGGAATGGCACTCCATTCCCTTTCAACCATTTGCCACAGTTCGTCCTCTGAACGAGGCAGTGGCAGGTTCTGCAAACGGCGTCCAATCACGTCCCACACATGTTCGATTGGTGACAAGTCAGGAGAGTATGGTGGCCAGGAAAGCATCTGTACACCTCGTAGAGCATGTTGGCTGATTCGAGCACTGTGAGGCCGGGCGTTATCCTGTTGAAAAATTGCATTTGGCAGACCCTGAAGGTAGGGGATTGCCACCGGCCGCAGTACATTATCTACATATCGTTGGGCCGTCATAGTGCCCCGAATACGAACTAGAGGTGATACGGAATTGTATGCAATAGCGCCCCAAACCATTATGCCACGTTGTCGCGCTGTGGGGCGTTCCACAGTTACTGCCGGATTCGATCTTTCTCCACGTCGACGCCACACACGTATGCGATGACTATCGCTGGACAAACAGAAGCGGGATTCATCTGAGAACACTACGGTTTGCCATTCTGCTATCCACGTCGCTCTGGTCCGGCACCATTCCAAACGTTGGAGTCTGTGCTGTGAGGTCAATGGCAGTCTTCTTAGCGGGCGCCGTGATTGCAGACCACGTGCAACCAGTCGACGGGAAATGGTTCTGGTCGACACAGGAACATCCAGGGTACATTGCACGTGCTGCAGAATCGACGTACAAGTGACTTGCGGGTCCGCCACAGCTTGTCGGTGAATCCGTCGATCCAAGCGGTCTGACGTCACTCTGGCTGCACCTGCACCCCTCAATGTGACTACATTTCCTCTTTCCAACCATCTCCGACACAGCCGATGCACAGTGCTTGCATCCATGTGGGTATCAGCTGCAATTTGACGTATGGACCAACCTCCCCTTCTCAGTCCGATCACCATACCCCTTATAAAGTCGTCTATAAGCCGGAAGTGTCTTCGTTGAGGACGGCGAGGCATTTCCTCCTACTACACGTATCCTTCGAGACAAAAACCAAATTTCTCCGATAATTAGTCTGGCAGAAAAACCAACATGAACATAGCCCACTTTTCAACTTCATTCTCTTATATCTTACTTCACGTGCGTCGGAGAGCTGCGCATTTCATATCATTTGCATAACTCAGTGACGTGAGGCTACAGTAAAATTTGCATGAATTTCTGACCACTCCTTCTTGGTGTTGCATTTTCAATGTCGAGCAGTGTATGTTTTTTCTTAAGGTAACACATAAAATTTATGAAACATACAATTGATGTACAGAAAGAGGTATAAAGATGCATATGTACAATTCTTTCTTAATTGTCAGTTTTATTCAATGGTATCAAATCAATTTGAAATTCTAATTATTATAAGATTTTTTTTTTTTTTTTTTTTGCATTTGAAAATAGCCACTGTAGAGAAGTTTTCCGGCATATGAATGTTTTCCCCCAAGGCTAGTTCACAAAACTCTGTTAAAAAATATAAAAATGTTTACCTTATTTGTATCACTGTTTAACATTTTGATGATATCTTCAACTTCTTTCTATTGATAGAAATGAAATAGGTTAAAATCCTTTAATTCATAAAAATCTTTCTTGAAACATTTAAATGAAGCATAGTTAGAACACTAATAATAATTTGAAAATGAGAAAATACATGCACAAACATATAATATAAATGCATCAAAATCTCATGCCCTATATTTCTCCAAGTCAAGGCAATCAAAATGATATTTTTGCAGTTTTATTGATTCAATATTTTTGAGTTTTTAATCTTTGTCGCGAACTCCTGAAAAAAAATCTGCTGTTGGGCAGTGTAATGTAGTGTAGAAAAACCCTTTTGTAAGTTCCTGCCGAAAGGGGACGCTTGAAGTAAGTCGTTACTTTGAGAGTCGAACTTGGAATGTGAACGGGGAAGGTGTGTCGATACTCTGTCGAAATTAAGTGTTATGTGTTTTGTTAAGTGTATAGTGTTGTACGTAATAAATAATTGTGCTTTAATTTGAACATCTATTCTATCTATTCTTTCAACCACTGAATCACCAAACTCGAAATTCGGATATTGGAAAATTCGTCATGTAGTGAATCTGTGAAACTTAATTTCGACAGAGAAGAAATTTTATAGGCAATGTAGATTATAGACACAGTTAAATAAATAGAACTGAGAATGGAACTGAAAGTGCAGATTCCACATGCATAAAAACTAACTTTGAGTTTAAAACAAGAAAAGTTTCTGACTGCACGTACTTGATCACTTAATGAAGGCACACATTCCAAAATGACTTCATCCACTTTCACGATTTCAGAAAAGAAACACTTCACACAGGTCAAAAAATGTGGAATTTGTACTTTTTTATCTTGTAAAATAAGCTCCTTTACAGTATTGCACAGAACGGACAAGGCATCCAGATGAAATAGCTAAAAAAAAAAGAAACATTACACCGACATCAGGCAATATAAATAAAATGTAGCATGCCAGTTCATTTTGCTCATTTCAGTCTTTTTAATTTTATCTTCTAGCCTTTCACTACAGTGTCAAATGCTGTAACCCATTCACAATCTTTAGTTATGTAATCTCTTCATCGACAGGCAATAGTGAATGACAGTAATGTAAAGAAGTTGGCCTTTAACTAGCTTTTAAATTGAAAGGATTTAAAAAATTCAAAAAGAAACATCCACAAGAAATACTTTTTTGAAAGTTCTCTTGAAGATATACTTAAAAATTTATAAGTCCATTCTTAACAAAACAAAAAGAGACATTAACCATTGATAAAAATTATTTTCAATCAAATACCATGCAAAATAATACCTTAATTATTTTCACAGCTAATTCAAATCCTTCATCCAAATCAAGAGCTTTTAATATCACCTGTAAGAGATATTTATTTTTTAATACTGTTTTACTCAACAGAAGTATTTTTATATGCAAAAAAGAGAAAGAGGTAATTTATTTATTGAACTCAGTCATTTAAAGCAGGAGTGGTATCTAATATGTTCATGACAAACAAAGCACACATGATTTTAATTTAGAATTCTCTGGCTGTTTAAACATCACAACCCTGCATTACGAGCAATCTTCTTTGACACAAAATGCCACTTGAATGGGCGCTGCTAATAAAATGAAATATTTGTTGTTTCTGAAACCACCCGGGTATACGAGCCTGAGCAGACACATCTTCCCGATTTGAGGCGGAAAGAGTACAGCTTCCGTTTTTACGAGCACCGTTAAGGTAGAAGTCTGATTTAGCTCCAAAGCGTCCTGTTCTTTTGATCCAGACCAAATGCCGAGTAAACCCCTGGTCTAGTACCCTCAGAGGTATTGTTTATCTTGGAGGACTTTGTGACCACGACCCTCTTTTTGCGTCGCCCAGCTACCCTTAGTAATGACGGTGAATCTTTGATCAGCTAGGATTGAACCTGCGACCCTCTGGTTACGAGTCCGACGCCTTACCGATAGGCTACCATGGCCCATGAAATATTTACTATCCCATTACATTACCATGAGCACATGCATATTTTTGTAGAGACACCAATAACTAATTAATGCCTACCCCAGCCCCCAACCCCGTATTTTTTTTTTAACAAAAAAAGTTCTCATAACCTTTACAATGTTTTTAAAGAGTCCTTAAATCCGCTTAGAGAAACATTATACACTAACTTACTTCAAACGTAGTCCTAAAATTTATTTCTTTAACATGTTAACTACAATACCTTATTTCTTGTCACCCAACTGGTATTAGAAACATTGTAATAATGATTAAAGTAAGAAGTTATTAGAATAGAATAACCATGTTTTTCAATCAGAGAAGTATTAATGAACAAATCATGACATTATGTATCTTGAACTCCAAACTCATGAGTTTTATGCATATTTTTACACTGATTGGTGACTGCAATATTATCCCATAACAAACCTAGTGATTTTATTCAAATATGCTTTGTGTTTGCATGTGCGAGTTTCGTACAGTAATAGTTAAAATAATTTTATATACATAATGAAGAAATAAATCAAAAAATAGTTTAAAATATAGTTATATTTTCAAATCCCTTTGAGAGAGACACCCCCCCCCCCCCCCACTTAAAAAGGAAATTTTAATGCATGTTGGGCTCAGAAGGCCAGGCCGGCTCAGAACTTGTTAAGTTCTCATGTGTGCAAATATTTTTTTCTGATCCATTTTTCATTGTATTATCTTTTAAGACCTTGTGTTTTTTAGAAACTGGGCAAGGCAAGGGTGTTCACTAAAAAACTGAAAGATATTTAAAAGCCAAGCAAAAAGAATTTCAAAATAAATATTGAATATGCTTAAAATATTTCTTTTATTTTTAAATCAGCATATGTCGCTAAGTTTAATTAAATATTACTTTTTTGAAAAACCATTCTTAAGTTAACAAACATGTGCTGTCAACACATTCGCATGTATTGTAGTTTTAAGTCTGGAATAAACTGGTGCTCCCCAATATAAAAATGGGGGGAGGGGGATTAAAAGTATTTTGGAAAGCTAATGCCTCTGCATGTCAAGCAAAATATTAAGCCACAAAATTTCTAGATGGATCATGCTCTATAAGCCCGTAAAATAATTAAATTATAATTATATTTTCTTCATTCACACACTCAATTCAAAACGCCAAGTTAACAAGTTAACTTAAATTGGATAACTGTATCAGAGCAAGTATATATAATTGAAGGAGAAGTCAAAAGTAAGTTTGGTTGTAGGCAAGGGATGACTTTTAAACCTTTCTTTTAGTCATCATAAAAATTAAAATAAAAAAAAAAGCTTCCAGATAAATGTCTCATGCCCTATGAAGTACATGTACAACAGATAGAAAAGGACTCTTACACAATCCATTTCATGTTTTGTTTTCCTCTTATGTACCAAAGAAAAAAAGAAAATTAGAACTCATTAAATACCATTCGAACAACTTCTGACTTTTTCAGTGAATTTCCTAGAAGTGTTGGAAGAACAGTTGATTTTGAAGTTAGTTCCTTGCCTGCTTGATTTGATAGTTCAATACCTTGTATGAATTTCGTAACTTCTTCTTGAAGAGCAATCACTTCAATATAGCTGAAATCAATGTGTAGAACATATGAATACCATTTCAATTTAGTAATTTTAAATTGACAAGCATTTGAAAAAATACAAATACCAAACCTTTCAGCTTCTTTGTTGGATATTATTTTTACGTTCTTTTTCTTCTTCCATACATCACTCATGTCAGAATTTTCATGTAATTTTAAATACTTTTCATAATGCTTTTTTGCAGAATGTAAATAATTTAGTCGCTCAAATAAAGTTCCATATGTCGCAGCACCCATCAAATAAAAATTGATTGCACTTTTAGCAGCACGTACATAGTCCTAATATAAAAGGGCAAAAGCATATATAAATCATCTAAATTAAAAATGTACACACAATGAACAGAACACAAAATAAAAATCAAATAACATACTTCCATAAACAGCTGCAATTCATAGAGTACATTGAAGTACTCTAGGCGCTCTAAATGACGGCAAGTCGAAAATGTATAATTCCACCATGATGTTAAGGAAGGATCAGCTTGAGTCAAAAGTTGCTTGAGAACGGAAAATTCAGCATTTTTAAGCATAGGCATAAACAGGCCTTCAATAAATACATCAGCATCACATTTCTGGAAAAGAAAAAAAAAGTCAAAAATCAAGCAGAAAGGGAAGAGAAGGATGAATATACACAATCATTTTTTTTTTCTTTTTTTCTATGCTAAAAAACTCAAGATAGGAAAAAAAATAAAAACAGTACAAATACGACATTTACAGCTTGCAATAAAACCAAGGAGTATTGATTACACAAATATTGATGAACTCAAGCATTGGTTAACAGAAAGTGCTTCAGTTAGCAAAGTAACTGCAACGTCTTTTGAAATAAAAGCATGAGAGCCCAAAATTAGAAAGGAGTATCAAAATGTGATAATTGGGCACAAAACAGAGACCTGGAGTTATCTCCTGGTTATTTCTTCAAATTAAAACCTGCAAAAAGTTTTATTAAGGAGGGTCACAAGCTCTATGACCCACTCCTCGGACCCAGACTTTACGAGAATACACAATACAATGAGCTCAATCAATAAATAAGCACCAAAATTTTGCATCATTTGAATAGTTTTACCTTTTCTAATATGTAATTCAAAGCTTCAAGTTTTAGGCCATTCCTATAATAAAATTGCACAGTTGACAGATGGCTTCCATACATATTCAAATAAAATAGACATTCCTTTTTAGCAGAAGCACTCAAAGGAACAGTTTCACTTTTAACCTGAAAATCAAAGAAAGTATTTGTTAAAAGGCTAAATAGTCACTTTTGACAACATTCATCATACATATTGCTGATGCATTTACTAGTAAAGTAGACTCCTGATTAACCAGATCAAATGGGACGGGTTGTACTGGTTAAGCGAAATTCTGGTTATAGCGGAGAATCAAAAAATGTATAAAAAATGGAAAACTGCATTTTAAAAAATTGCAATCAACAATTAAATTGCATTGGATTGGTCCATGGTCGTCTAGTTGGCAAGGTGTCAAACTTATGACTGAAGGGTCCTGGGTTCGATGCCCAGCAGGTTGAAGATCCTCTGTGTTCACTAATGTGACTGGTGCCACGACATTTAGGGTGGTAAATTAAGCTGGCCATGGGCGCCAACTGACCATATATCTGAAGTTGTTCTCATTTCATTTTACCTCCAGGGTCCCCCGTACCTACCACAGTTTTGTGGTTTAACCGGGATAGGGCCCTGAAGAGCGCTCTGTTCTTAATTTTGAACCAGAACCTAGGGTCGAGCAAACCCTAGGCCCAGCACTCCCAGAGATATCGTTTCACTTGGAGGACTTTGTGACCACGACATTTTTAACGTCCCCCAGCCACCATTAATCAAGACGGTGGATCTTTGATCGGCTGGGATCAAACCCGGGTCCCTCCGGACACGAGTCCGATGCCTTACCGATCGGGCCACCATGGCCTCTGAAGTTGTTCTAGGGGGGGGGGGGGCACTGTCCTTCTTGGGATATAGAGTGTGATTAAATACAACTAAAATGCCATGCAGCCTCGTTTTGTACCGTACCTCCGAGTGTGCTGGACCAGGGGTTTGCTTGTATCCTGGTCTGGATAAAAAATCAGAAAATGCATACTGTTTTAAGACTTTGGTTGCTTCACATAATATTTTGAATAAAACAAATGAAAACATGCTATTAGTAAATAAAAGAACAAATAAGGAACCTTTAAATATGTCTTTAAATGATGAAAGAAATTCTGACAATGAATAGAAAAAAGAAAGACTACATACTCTGAAATTAAGATTGATAAAAGTAATACAGCAAGTAAAGAGAAACTAACCTCTGATAATCCTTTTTCAATGTTTTTCAAACTTGATAAATCTTTATATATAGCAGCAGCCTACAATTATAGCATAGCAGTTATGAAAAGAAAATATGTGATCATTTGAAAAATACAGTAAAACTTCTTAAACCCACCCCTAATCAAAATGTAAACACTTCACACTTTGTGTTGTTTAGCTGTAAATGAAGAGCAAATAAACCATGCTTGTGATGAAGCAATTTTATATTTCATTTAATAGTGTAGTGCCCATTAAAGAGAGAGTTGCTCTGCATTAATAAAATTATTATTGTTCATTATTATATATTTATAATTAACACTGATAGGTGTTTCAACTCATATTAACATTAAAATGGTTGAATTTGTAAGTAAATTTTTCACATAGATCATATCATCGGATTTACTACATGGCAGGGTTTGAAAAAAAATAGTTAGAAATTTTTTTTATAACAATGTAAATAGATTATTTATTAGCCTAATAAATTTAAGTGGCAAAATGAAGGTTATTACTTAAAAATGAAACTGACATAAAACAAAAAAATTCAAAACAGTTGATATGAAACCTGTCAAAAGGGGCGCTGTGCTAGGGGATCAATACGACTTTCTGAAAAATATCAAGTGCCTGAATATACTTTTCATTAGATATATTTAAGTGTGCAAATCAAGTTTATCATTCCACAAAATTTGGAAATTCACTTGTCAACTTGGGAACTTCCATCCTCCCAAGAAATAAATTTTGGGGTGCCTCTGCTTGTCAACAATACAATAACACAGTTTTTCATGAACAAAACATTAATCTGATACAAAGTATTTTGAGTTGTACATTTGAATGGGCAAGTGAATAAGGGTGATATGTGACAATTTTTGAAAAACTTACTTTTTACCATGAATGAAGGTGATAAGGTAATTTTTTTTTTTTTTTTGAAAGCTTTTTCAAGAAATTTAACAAATTGTCACATATCAAACTTTATTCACTCGCCCCTTCAATGGTGTTTGTGAGTTCACACAATCGAACACACACTAATTTGGATTTGTGTAAATCGGCGAAGTTCAAATGTCACATATCACCTTTATCCACTTGCCTCTTCATTTGTTAACTAGCATACATTTTGGATGATATTTTTCAAAAATACATGAAATAAAGTTATTTAATATGCAAGAAACTAAAATATTTATTATTTCTTACTTTGTCATTCCCATCATGTTTAGAGCTTTCTAAGACTTTCAAAATTTTGTTTAATAATGGGTTTTCTTGAGCTTGAGCAGTTTTATCACCAATTTTCTAAAAGAAATTTAAAAAAAAACATTAAAAAATACTTTCTGCATTTGATTATAAAAAAATTAAATTCTATTTCCTACTGAGGAAAAAATTATTAAATAGAAGAAAACTTAGACTTAATCTGTCTCATTTTTAACAAAATAGTTAAACCTCATTACTCCAAAGAAACCAAAGAAAATTTTAAACATCTAACAGAACAAGATACTTAATTTAAAATTACAAGTTTATTCATTGTACCAGTCTAATCACATATTTACGGGAAGAATTTTACAGCATTACAGTTTGTCTCCTTATGTTTAGCTGAAAAAGTTTTCAATGCGGCAAAGCATTTTTTCATTGCACAAATTTAGTAACTGGACACTAAACAAAAGTTTCCTGTTCTGATGAGCAATTTTTGAACAGGGTGCACTTATAAATTTTCCAGCAATGGGATATTTAGTTTTGCCCCATAGTAAAACCAAGGACCAACAAGCAGCATGCCTTTTCTGTTACATGACAATAGAATGAAAAAGTCCGTTCACATGCTTCAATTCTAACATTGTAATAAGACAACAATAACAACCATTTTAATGTGGAAATTTATTGTTTGTGAATAAGATAAGCAACTTTTTTACAGAATTAAAAAAAAACTTATTAGTACTCAAAATAATTACTATAATTTCGTTTGAACTAAATTTATGCAAAAAAAACCATATTAACAAAGTTCCAGAACTAGTGCACTAAATTTAACTCATGTAATGCCAACTAATATGATTAGCCACTGGATCTAATTGTACAAAAGATTGTTTTCTGTAATTGTAATTTCATACTTTCTACATTTAACCATTAATATTTCATAATAAATCATAAAAAGCTACAAAAAAGAAAGTTGATATCAATGTGAGGGATATATAGTCTGTTACTTTAAAATAGGCGTTTCCAGTTTAGAAATTTTGTTGTCTCCATGGAAACCACAAGAAAGAAATCAGCTAAACTCTTTTTTTATGCAAAAAAGAACAAGTTAAAAAGGAAAGGCAAATATTATTCAAGTTTTTGAAAAATTTAAACCTATTATATTAATTTATGGTTTGCTATTATTTTTAATTATTTTTTGAAAAAAAATTATTTCTACTTTATTTACATTTATTCATTTTTCTTGCAGGCTGCCTTTGTAATTTGTTTATTTATTTTCAAATTACAAACCTTTAAAAATTGTTGAAACTTCAATCTAGCAGTTTGCCAATCTCCCGCTTTCAGACAAAATAATCCCCAAGTTGACCACACACCAGTTTTATCTAAATTGAATTTTGTTGAAACTTCAAGAGCTAGATTCATTCTCTCTTCTTCCAACAATTTATCTCGCAGTTTTCTATAAAAATGGAAAATAAACTGAGTCTTATTTTTCCCAAGACATGTATTTTGAAAATTGATTCAAGAAAAGCTTTTACCTTACAGTATCACCAATCGTCAGAGCTTCTCTGGGTAAAAGATGCCTACAATTGGCATTTACAAGTAATTTCATGATATCTAAATGTTGAAAATATATGTCTGCCAAAGCTTCTCCTTTAGAATCATGAACTTGATGGCACTTTACTTTTGCATTAATAAGCAGGGATTTAATCATGCTGCAAAAAGAATTTATTTTTAAGAAAAGAGTGAACAGCAAAAATAGAAGCACAACCAATTACACAAAACTTGTTAAACAACAAGGCTTTAATTCTCAAAAGTACAGCAATTACTAAGCTTATAAATTTATGAAGTAGTCACTTTAGTTAAACAAATAATAACTTTTAAAAGCAGGTGAAACAAATGTTTCAAAACATTTTGTTTTCTAATAGAATAACTTTTAAAAGCAGGTGACACAAATGTTTCAAAACATTTTGTTTTCTAATAGAATAACTTTTAAAAGCAGGTGAAACAAATGTTTCAAAACATTTTGTTTTCTAATAGAATAACTTTCAAAGAAGCCTTAATAATAGTTTGAAATGCATAGTGAAAAAAATCTTAATTAAAAAAAAACTATATAAACTATATTTAAACTTTGGATACATCAATATTTTAATTTAAACTTTATATTTAACAGCTCAATATTAGAACATCACTCTGCAAGTAGCTGCAATTTATTTTAGCAGCTTTAGAATATAGTTTAGTATCTGCAATCACCTTTAGTCGTCTCTTAATCAATTTAGGAGACGGAACGGACAGCACTAGAATAAACACACTTAATCTGAAATTTGAATAGTATGAAAATAAGTATTTTTAGCTCTATAAACTACTTCAGTTTTAACAAATTCATATGATGAAAATGTTATAGTTCCTTATTTTCATAAAGATGATAATGAGATTAAAAACAATCAAGTGTCAGCAGTTATCTTTAACCTTTAAGAACCGGGTGGTATATATGCTGCACCGCAAGCCTTTTTTCCTTTGAGGATGGGGTTGAAATCTTCGCTTCTACCCTTTGGAGCAGGAAATTTTTCCAAGATTTCATACCCCCTTACTGGGGGGATTACGGCTTTGTATTTTAACCGCAAAGTGCTAACCTAAGTGCTTGCTGTTGCACCCTCCTGTTTTCAAAGGAAAAGGGACCTGCGGTTCAACAGTTGTACCGCCCGTCTCCGAAAAGATAACTTCTATACGAATAGCACGGATCCAAAAGGTTAATAGTAATTTCCTGTTTAGTATATTGGAACAGACCCCCAATTGCTCATATTATGTTGGAACCTAAGTGTGAGAATAAGAGAAGCACTTTATTTTGAAAAAAGACCGTGCTAAGAATGTTCATAGCAGCAAAATTATACCATGTATAAATTTCAAAAATGAAAATTTTGATTCTTCATCAGAGTATTACAGAGTTACACCCTTACATAAAATAAGGAAATGCAACTTGTTTGAAATATAAAATACTTACATTTAGAAAAGCACTAAGGGGAAAATTTATTTTTGAGTTTCTCAAAATGATATGATCAGGTTTATTGCATAGTAATAGTTAACAAACAAAAGATAAAAAGATAACAAATGAAAGTTTCTCTTACTTTCATATTAAACAGTAGTTTACGATAAGTGAATGTAAAAAATTAAATAAAATTACCTAATAAAAAGACTGTAATCAATTTCAAGAGGTATTTTTCCAGAGCGCCTGGGTTTTATTTTCCCAAGTAATCTATCACAGAGGTTTAACATAAAAGAAGCACACCTTCTTGGATCATTATGCAGTTTAAGAATAGAAGAACAGAGTGAAATACTTGGAGCCTGAAATAAAGTTTCGAACACACCGACTAAGTATTGACAACTATAACTCATAAATATTAGGGGGACAAGAAAGTAAAGTCGTTTTTTTTTTTCCACACATATCAATTGTAACAAGTTTTTATTTTAAATCAACGATGTAATTATCTTCATTGTCAAGGGTCCTTTGATATCTGGTAGCATATTTTAAATCCTGGATAGATTTTTTAAAAATTGATTTTTGTAGCAGAATATTCTGAAATGGCATCTCGGATACAAGCCAAATTTTCAAGTTTTTTTTTTTTTTTTTTTTTTTTTTTCATTTAAAAATCCCTGTAAAGGGAAATAAGATGGTCAGTATTATGGGTGAAGCAGTCGGATTTCCCTTTGTTACGATTGCTAAAACTTTTTATTACACAAAAACTCGAAAATGTGGCTAGTATCCCAGATGCCATTTCAAGATATTTTTCTCCAAAAACCAATTTTTTCTGATCTATCCAGGATTTAAAATTTACTACCAGATTGCAAAAGGCTCTTGATAAGGAGGATAAAAACATAGTTGATTTAAAATAAAAAATTTCAACAATTGATTTCTTTGAAAAAAAACGTCATTGCTTTCCGGTCCCCTAATGACAAGATGGAAATAAGAAAACGCTTTTATTTTAAACAAACTCAAATACATGCCATGAGAGCGAAATACTCACTTGTTCATACGAAAATTCATTGCGAACAGAAGCATTTTGTTCGCTATCAGATGACAGAACCCATCGGAACAGTAGTTGATTACCAGTGATGCTACTTGATCTTCTTCTCAATCCCTGAGCATCAACAACACTAAATGGGGAGCTACGGGGGCTAGAAGACTGCACTATAAAAGCATTAAAATAAATTCACTTTCAAGTAAAATTTACAAGGGCTCAAACAGTGTTTTATTAAAAATATAATGCAAAATTTTCATATCAAGATCTTAACCAATCAAGAGTTACAAAAATTTTTACTTGTTGATAGGACACGGTATCTTCTTTCAAAAGAAGCTGTATTGAAAGTCATGCTACCCGTCATTCTGTAAAAAATTTAGAAATTAAAATTAATTAGAAGTGTTTTTTAAAGTTTATGCATCATAAACACAAAACTGCAACAACAATAACAACAAGAGATGATTGGAATACCATTAACTTGACAATTAATGTGAGGGAGACTTAAGTTGTCACCTTTTTGTTGTCACCCTTTCCATTTATTTGGAATTAAATAAAATAACTAAACTTTAATTTGACAAACTAAAAAACATTTTTTATTTTGATGATAGACTTTTTTCAATTGAAATTCAAAAAACTATAATTCGAAGAACAATAATGTTAATTAGCTTTTGAAAGCAATAGGTGGACCAAAATAGGTTTCACCTAACATTCACAACCCTGCGTTAGCAGGGCTGCCGTACTAGGCAAAAATTACCAAGTAATGCAATTCTAAAAAATTGAAGATTGTTTTATTGCAAAAAGTTTTAAAATTACCATCTCTGACACCTATGGCATGTTATTGGATTGCCCTTTGTGACAAATCTAATCTTTACGATGACTTAATGGACTTAAACTAATTGATAATGGGAGGGGAAAAACCCTGCAATTAAAAGATTGCATAACTGCAATACAATTTTGTGTGTGAACGGCTAAGAGATACAGCCACAAAACGTCACTGGTTTCATTTCTCAAGGTGCATTTTCTTGCATCTGAGGTATTTAAAAATTTATTAAAAACCAATCACTGTGCTCTAAAATTTGGTGATAGTGAATTTTTGTGTTTTGTAAGTCTCTTAACAGTATCTAGTAGTCAAAGTTTGAATATTTAAGAGGTTAATACTTCCTTATTGTCAACAGAAAAAGCATGGTTCTCAAAAATAATTATGCGAGACTGCATTGCTCAAAACAAACTCTGGGAAAAATGAATTGCAGTGGGATCCCTCACCCACTATACTCACTTGACATTGCACCATCTGATTTCCTTTATTCCTATCATTATGTGACAAAGAAACTGAGAAAATTGGCTGATATCCACAAAGTTATCGAGACATTTCTCCCAAAACCAACTGATTTTTATGAATCCAGAATTGAAAACTTGAACATTAGATGGCAAAAAAAAATTATATGATGAAGGTTTTTACGTCATTAAAAATAAAAACTTAAAAAAAAAATTCTTTTAAATTTCGACATTATTTTCCCAACTTACTAACAAAATTATTTTAAAAGAAACCAAAAACAATTGACACTTACAAATTGTAACAGTCATCACAAACACGCACTTTCACGTTGCCATAACCTTCAACGATTAAGGCATGTGGAGAGCAATTGGCACAAACAACGCGGCCACATCGGCGGCAATGATGACGTCGAGTGAACTGAAAAAAAATTTACAAATTGAAATGTTAGTAATTTAAAATGTTAAATCCATATAAATAAAACAAAGAATATGTGTGTGTGTAGATGTGTCTGTTCCCTATACAAATCCAGTTTTGTTGGATTTGGACCAAATGTGGCAGGGAGGTACTTGGTCATTCGGAAGGGTCGAAGGGGTTTTTCAAACGCCAAAAGAGTACCGAACCAGTTGAATGTCAATTTAAGGCCTCAAAAATGGCTTAAAATGGCTCTTTGCATCCAAAATAATTATTAGACCTTCTTGATTTTAGTCTCTTTTGAAAGATCAAGAAATATTCCTTCCGAAGTCTTTGAAAACTAATAACCGCAAACTTCCCCCCGAAAAAACATACCGTCGTTTTTCAGTTTGGAAACATCAATTTTAAATTGGATTTTAGAAATTGTCTGCATGAGTGTGAAATGAAATTAAGCGTGAAAGAAATCATTGATAAGAAAAAGGTGTTGCCATTTTTTTTCTTGAGTATAAACAAATAAGGTTCTTGCATTTACTTTTAGGCATTTCCTGCAGCGGGGGATTTAAAACTTTTTTGGTGATTGATTTATTAATTTTTCGATCTGCGTGCCCGCAAAATTATCTAATAGGGACTTTTAGACACACGTCACTTGATGTAACTTTTATTCTCAAGGTATTCCAGGCAGAGCCAGGCCACACAGCTAGTATTTAAAATATAAAGGGAATTTCGTGACTATTTGCCAAGGAAAATATACTAAAATAATAACCACAAAGTAAAAAAACAGAGAGAATGGGGGTAGGATTCTAATTTAGCTCATACTAAAAACAAAAGCGTAAGGTTAACATAATTTTGACGCAAAATAAAATAAAATTAAAACATTTTTTTTTAATCAAAAAACATTTCTTAAAAAAATCACTAAGAGGAAAATAAAATTTTTAACAAGTACAGAGAAGTTAAAAAAAATTATCAGAGCTGAAAACAATAATATTTTTAACAAGTACAAAAAAATGGAAAATAACATTTTTAACAAGTACAGAGAAGTTTAAAAAAATTATTAGAGCTGAAAACAACAGTGCATACCATATTAAATCTTTCTGCTTTACAAACTTGACATCTATGAATTGAAGCATCAGGAACCCATTCTTCTTTAGTAGGAACATTAGGAGGCATAACAAAAGTCTCGTCACTAACTAACGTTTCTTCTGTACTTAATACAAGGGTGCTAGATGATGATGTATCTGAAAACAGCACAGTTAAACAGTCAGATTACTTTAAGAATGACAATGCTGTGATATTGTTAGGCATTAATTTTTAATAATGTAACAAAACAATTTGTTCTGATTTTCTGTAAAGTTTAGTTTCACTTACAATTCTTCACTTAACTACAAATCTAGTTCATTTTGACCCAGAGGTACCCACAGAGGGGGATTATGGCGCAAGTAGCGCCATAAAAATTTTTGGGGGGATTTTTCAAAACTAATTTATTTATTTAAATTATTTTAATTCTTTATTTTTTTAATTTAAATTATTTTGATTTTTTTAAATAAAAATTATTCAAGAATTTATTTTTTTATTTAAATTATTTCTTTTATTTCTTTATTATTATTTTATTTATTTATTTTGTGTTTGTATGTGTGCTTGGAATATCTGGAAAAGGAAAAAAGCTATTCTATTCTGCGTATAATTAGTACTTCTAAAAAATTAATAATATATAAAAAAATAATAGTTATAATTTTAAAAAATAAATAAAAAATATTTTTAAAAAATAATAATATTTAAATAAATAAATAAAATTTTTAAAATAAATAAATAAATAAATAATATTTTTAAAATAAATAAATATCATTTAAAAAATAAATAAAATAAAAAAAGGGGTTAAAATAAAAAATAAATAGCACAAAAGGGTTGAGAAAAAATTTGGGGGGAATTTGCGGTATTGAGCTTGGGGGGGATGGACACCCGTTTTGACCTATTATGTGGTGTAAGTGTTTATTAAAGTTAATTCAACGCATAAGAATGTTGAACTGGACTTGTAATGACAAAAACACGAAAACCAGTCAGTGTTACCAAGGCTTCACTAGATAGCGTTTTATACAGGCTGTTTCATTTGATCAAAATCCTTGGGATAAAAACGGATAGATGTCGCCTAGCGACATCTATCGAATTTTGTGGTAACTAACATTATAAACAAATCAGATAATAAAAGACAAAATTAAAATTTAATTTGTTGGCGACAATTTTACAATTTGGCATTCAATTCTATTTTACTATATTTTAACGTCATTTAATAGCTTGTTTGATTTGCTGGTTTATTCTGCATTTTAACGGCTTGTTTTAATTAGTTAGCGAGTTATTTTTCATTTTAATTGATTCTAATTATAATTAAACTATGAAACGACACTGGCACCGCAGAGCGATAAATGGCGATTTTGGAACGATAGTTCCATCAAAACTTTTGATGAGTTTAGATTGTCAAATTAATTTATTTGGCGATTTTTTTACATTTTAATGGACATTTTGGAATGACTATGGCACTAATATCTTGAAAAGCACATCAAGAATTTGTTCTCCGCAAAGCTTTTGAGAATATTTCAATAACCGAGATCTTTGGTAGTATGTACGTTTCAGTTATAGGTACGTTTTTTAACTTGGCGATGTATTTTCTTTCCACCTAAGCGAAGATTAAAATTTTAAGCTTGCATCGTCTTCATGGTTGCTTCTTTTCTCTTATTTTGCATTTTAATTTAAATTTCAATGATAATAATGGCTCGACATATTTATTAAACTTATTATGTTACATGCTAATGGAGCTTTTAAAGTTGATTTGGCGAGTTTTTTAACAAGAATTCTCACATTATTTCGCAGCTTTTTTTCAGTTGGCCCATTATTTTACTTTCAAGTATTAAACGTATGTGTGAAATTAGAAACAAAAAAGGGAAGATTTCGGTGATTGGAAGTCTGGTTATCTTTCCCTATTGGCGTTAAATCTTTGTGGCCAATTTATGAGCGAGGGAAATACTTCCTTCGCAAACATAAACTAAAGAGCAACAAAATAAAGTAATTATCGCCAAAAATTTGGCAACCACACCAGATTCCCAATTATCGAAATATTATCAATGTGTGAAATTTAACATAAAAAGAACATTACCTTTTAATGTTGTGTAAATGAAAACAAAATTTTACAGTTGGTCGTCGTAATATTGTAGTTTTGTTTATTTTTTTCGTACTTGTATTGCTCTTTAGTACTAAGCGATTATATATGCTCATTTCGTTGTTACTAAAGAAATTAATATGTTTTGTTGTCAATCGTCTTTCCGTTGAACACCAATCGCTTCATTGCAGGGCATTCATTCTGGGGCATCAAAAGGAAATGTCTCTGCGAATAGATTCGCCATTTATCGCTCTGATGGGTCAACGCTATCAAAATGAACATCTGAGCTTTTGCGTAGCAATTAAGATCGTGTGAGCAACAATAATGAAACTAAATAGTAAATAGAACAATCTTATTTCATTGCTACATTTTTATTTATCGGCTGCGAATTTAAGCGTATATTTTATTAATGCAGAGATGTCAAAATTGAACGCCATTGCTATATGTTGCTAATTCGAAGAAAGTAAACAATGAATGAATGTCGTATGACTGAATCATGAGTTGCGACCAACTTTACCTGAAAAGGGAATTTATTTCCCCTAAAAAGCAGTACTAATAAGGCCTTCGGCATCAATTCACTCTGTACTCCACTTCAGTAAACTATATCAATATTTTTTAACCCTTAAAGATAGGATGAACATCACTTTTTACAGCAGAAACAATGTGCTAATAAATGTAAACAAACATTTGGATGGTCCTCGTTCAGCGCTCTCTAGCGGGCAAATCTTTACCATTGATGTTTTGAGTAATGAAGCAGCCTGTATAAAACGCTATCTAGTGAAGCCTTGGTGTTACTTAGTAGTCTTAATGTTCTTTGAGTTGGGATGGAAATGGGGTGCAATAGAGTGCCGTATTTTTCATACATAGGTATGGAAAGTTACAACGACAACTATATTGCATTGCTCAAGAAATGAGGAGAAAGCGCAGCAGTTTCTTCATTTTTTTGCTTACTTTTCTAATCTTTTCGAGCTTTGTAAGGTTAAACACTAAGATAAGGCAGATAAAAACAATGTTTTTCTTTATTCATAGGTTTAAAAAATATTTTAATTAGATTTCACTTTAAAACAAATTTTTTGACAATGATCTCAAGACAATTATATTAAAATGCAAGCCTCTTCATCAGTGCATAAAAACAAAAAATGGTTCACATGTCAAAAACCAACAATCATCGACTTGACTGTCGGTTTTGGACATGTGAAGCATTTTTCGTTTTTATGCACTGATGAAGAAGCCTGCATTTTACAGCCTCGAAACAGCTGTTTGCAGAGTTTTCAACTCATTTTAAATGTGTTCATTTCTACTTTTTTCCATGTTGTCCCATTTTACTCATTTCACAGTACAAAGTTTTTGACTGCTTTTTACAATATCCAGAAATATGTTTGAAAATCATAAAAATAACTAACCAAGTAAAGCATCAAGGAAATGCACTTCAAGAGCCTTAGAAGCATAATCTTCAACCAACTGGTTCACACTCGAAAGATTTAGAGCAGGAATAACACTATCGGAAAGAGATTCTAAGTCACTGTGCACTGCATTTAGGGCTTGCTCGGCATCTTTCAACTGAAAGGACAAAGTTTGCCTTTAGAATTAATTAAATTAATTTAGAATTATGAATACAGCATAATAAAAATAAATCTTAAAATAATACCTCCAAATTCATCAGCATTTGTTCTAGCAAAAGATAAGGATGAGCTATTAAATCCTGGTAACTCTCTGTGTGAGATGAATTCAAAGCAGAAAGCATCTAAATGTATGAAAAATTGTAAGTTAATTGACAATCAACATAGTGCCAACATCCCTTTCAATGTAGCAAAGAAACAAATGTTTTTATTTTAAAAAACTAAGTTTTCATTAGCGGTATCTTTGAAATATATATATATGTTATCTAACATTTTAAACATATGCTTAGTATTAAGCAGTAAGACACCGCCCCTAAGCTAGGGCTAAAGCAAGAAAACATGCAATATATGCCAACTCATTATTCCATTCAGAGACTGCAGTGTTGTTCTTATTGTGGACTCATCAGTCTGGAATAGGAAGTAGCCGAGCTGGAGGCAGATATCTCTTATAGACTAAGAGATTATCTGCCTCCTAAGACTGGCTAAAATGCCAAAAAATCTGGCAGCTAATATAGAATTAGCATATGCCAACGAGAGGCTGCAGCAATGGTACAGCACAACTTGTAAATTTATGGCAGCATTAATTTCGTAAATTTAAGGCACTCTTTGTTGTATAAGAAATTATCTGCCTCCAGCTCGGTTACTTCCTATTCCAGAGTGATGAGTCCACAATAAAGACGAAACTGTAGTCTCAGGATGGAATGACCAAGTTGGCGGTATATTGCATATGCATAATAATTATGAAATATTTTTATTCTATTACTAAATGACTTCAAACAGTATATTCTTAAAGATGCATAAAAAATGCCATAAATACATTTTTTTTCTTCCACCACTGAAGCAATAATCGTAGGATAGCAAAAGAAATCGTTCTATTTTATATAATCTAGCAGTTTTTTTAGGAAAAAAAACATTCCTAAGACGAATTTCTGTGATCATTTCAAATGTGATTTTTATGTTTCAATCACTGTTGTTTCTTTAATTATGTTAGTTGAAGGAGACATTTTTAAAGAGCCACTACTTCATTATCAAATAGAAGATTTTTTAAAAGAAAGAAGTGTTTTCTGCTTCAAAAAAATCATGCTATGTTTCAGAAAAATATTAAACTTTTCCAACTCTAAAAAAATTGTCTAATAAGGATAATAATTTCTAGAAAAAGGCAAATCTTACTTTTAGTCCTAAATACATATTGAAGTAAACATGGTGCTTGTCAGATGGAAAATTGCAGTTTACCAAATACTGAACCAAACACAGCTTCCCTTCTATGCCTGAAATTTCTGGCAATATCCCGTCACAGAGTGCCATGCACTCATCTGGATTTTCAAAAAAATCTAATATCTATAAGAAGGAAAAAACATGTATGTGCATCTCACAATAAGGAGAAAAAAATACATATATATTGCTAAAAACTTTGTAAATCGTTATTCTTATAAGCTTAACTTGATTAAATCTTGTAAATTTTAATGTTTTCTCTAATGTTCACTCAAAATTATCTTACTTCTCGAAACTTTACCTTTATGTGATTTTGCTCACTTTGCACTCTTTGGCATTATGCCTATGAACCTGACAAGAAAGTTAATAAATATCACCAATTGGCATCATTTTTAGTGCCAAATTTAGTGAGAAATTGCCAAATACTGTAAACTTGGGGTGACTGTACGAATCTAATATATAACCATAATATTTCAAACCTAACAGATCAGTAGAGCCCAATAGATAACTCTAGCAATCTGTAAAATTTACCGAAACTTGTGGATGAATCTTGTGAAGCTGTATCAATGTCAGTCAAATTGACAGTTATGGGTCAGAGTACTGTTTTAGTTCTTTTGCTACAAAGCCTTATGTTATGCTTTCATCTCTTTGTGTTTCATCATATTTGGATACAAATATGTGTTCACAGTGTTTTATGACATTTACTTTAAATTTGATGAGGCTATTTTAGCAATTGTTAACAACTTACTAGAACATATTTATAAATAAATTTTCTGAGTCTTCACAAGGTCTAAGTCATGTTTTCAAAAATTCCTGGAGTAAAGGTGGACTCGGAACAATATATATACATTTCATTAAAAAGGCACACTATTTTACAGGAATTTATGTTTTAAAGTTATCTTCAAAATGTAGGTTGTATTTTTGATTATGACATTTTAGTATGTATTGAAATGAATACCACGCACTAAACTGCCACATATTACACCTAGAAAGTTTTTTTCTAAACAGTGGGTAACTATAAATTTTTTTTTTTTTTTCACAAATTTCTTTTTCTCTACGTACATACCTTATAAACCTCTTGTTCTTGGACAGGACTTTGACTGAGGTACCACATCATATTCATTGATAATGCCAACTATTAAAAAGGTATTAAAATTGTAATACATAAAATTAAACACATATTTATTGACAATACCAACTTAAAAATACATTTTCGAAAAGAAATGTTTTAGATTACTTATAAAACAAATACATAGTTCTTCACACTTTAAAATAAATAAAGTGATGATAGTAAAATGGTATATTTTCTCAGAGAAAAAGGAGATTTTATTAACATAAATAAAATAGATTTTGTAAATATAAGAGATACAAATTGTTTTAGTAAAACGCAGGTTTCGAACTAAGTGCTATTAAGTTGCTATTTCAAAAAAAAAATACTTTCTGGAAAGTTGAAAAAAAAAAAAGAATTGTATTTATTCTTCAATAATTTGCTAAATGAACAACACAGCATCTTAGTGATTTCTTAAACATATTGCAGACAATTAAGATAGGTCTTCTGTACATGAATTAGCAAATTCAATAATCTCGATATTCTTAATCTGCAGCAAACTTAACATAACCTTAACTGACAAAAGGAGCCATAACCTAGATATAAGTTATGCATGCACAACAGAGCAACACAGATTTTGCTGAAGTATGGAAAACGCTGCATATACAGTACATAAAGTAAAAGTATAAAGGATTTTCATCGAAGCTAAATATTAAATATTTATTATAAAATGCTTTTTTGCAATCATACTTACAAATTTTTGCTGATTGTTAATGACATGAAGTTTAGTCCATTCAACAGCAAAATCATATCTTTGACATAGTTTGAAAAACTCTAATATTCTAGACTGATCCCACACAGAACAATCGGCCACTTCTTGCCAGTTGTTGAAGACATATACACAATCTTGAGCATAGGCACTTGCATGCATTTCAGAAGCGTCAAAAATCTAAAATAGAAACATTCAATGTCATTCTGTAGAATAAATAAACAAATAATAAAGTGCAATGATTTTTTGAACTATACTAAATTTTTTGCATTCCTTAAAATTTGTTATTAAATTCTCTCTCTCTCTATATATATATAAAATATCAGAATTGTAAGAATAAAGACGAAGAGACCACACCAAAAGCCCATAGATACGCAAAGCAGCTAAACTAAAAAGCCAAATATATAATAATACAAACAAATAGTAAAAATGAAATAGAAAATGACAAATTAGGAGAAATGAAAGGAGAGTCTATGGGCTTTTGGTGTGGTCTCTTCGTCTTTCTTCTTACAATTCTGATATTATATATATATATATATATATATATATATATATATATATATATATATATATACATATATATATATATATACATATATATATATATATATATATATATATATATATATATATATGTACATATACATATATATATATATATATATATATATATATATATATATATATATACATATATATATATATATATATATATATATATATATATATATATATGTACATATACATATATATATATATATATATATATATATATATATATAATCATTATTATATTTTACTAGTTAATTTCATTTTTTCATATTCTATATTCATAGTATTCAGAAACAACAGTCACCAAAACACAAATAAAAAGGGCTAATAAAGGTATATAAAAATTGCAATTAGTAGCTGAGCAAAGAAATTATTTTTTAATAGAATCAATGAAGACAGATCATATATTAATAAAAAGTTATGTTATGATGCACTTTTTTTAACAATAGAATTAAAATGCACAAAAATTACCACACAGAAATGATACAGAAAAAAAATTTCAATTTAAATATGTAGAGAAATATGAGGCAAAGTGAAATACCAAGGCAAAGTGAAATGGTAAAATATTTTTAGTTTGCGGCGTCACCTATTTGGCAATATTTACCTAAGTTTCTAAACAAAAACTTGATTCCATTCAAAAAATAAATAGCTCTGACGATCAACGAAAAAAATTATACAGGTCATTTTCGAAATTTGATACCCATTTCGTAATATTCATGGTTTTTTAAAAATACTTCTTGTATATATTATAAAATGATAAAATTCTTGCAATAATCATTTTAAGTATTAATTGAGATCTACTAATGTCCAACACAATACTTATTTAGTTCATATTAAGCATTTTTGATTTTAAATGTTCAATGCAATTTGTCAAGCACACACAGGGCAAAATGAAATACTTCATTTTGTTTACTTATTCATTTCTTAAATTACATACATATGTCTGCATTATTAATTTATTTAAATTCTATTATTCACATATTTATTTATTCATTCGCTTATTTTCTTATTTTCATTCTGTATTTTATTCACTGATCTAGTTTTCCTCATACATTTATTAATTTACATATTTATTTGTTTTTTTTTTATTATTAATTCATTTATTCATTTATTTAGACATTAATTTGATGAAAATTACTGTTACTCATCAAAGAGAAAATGTTACATTTAATTTTTTTTTTTTTTTTTTTTTTCACTTTGCCCCATGGTTTTTTGAAGTGAAAATTTTCCTTTTTTTTAAGGTACAAAATAATTGCAAAAAATTAAAAATAATCTTATATTACAGAGTACATTATTCCTTCTGTATGTATAACAAGTTTCAGAACATTTTCCCAATTTGTTCATTTTGAAATAAGTCAGTTATCTTAACAATTTCACTTTGCCCCACATTCCCCTACTTATACTTTTCAAGCTAAAAGAAAAAAAAAAAAAGCTCCAATACTCAAATCCTATGATATATTTTTGTATGGCATAACAAATGCAAATTATAAAAAAGCAATTGATATTGTTTACCTATAATATAATTATTTAAAAAATACTCTAGTTAGAAAAGGTAATGGCAATGCTTCTTTAACTTTCTAAACAGAAAAAAAAAATCTATTCTTTCCTCAGCAGTTAATAATATTCCCTGAGTTTTCCAGGTTATCTCTTTTCTAAGTGAGTAGACACCCAGTTAATACATAGAGAAACAACCTTACATAAATGAAAATACATTAATATATTGTTACTCATTAAATATGAAGATTATGCGTCAAATATTAAAATTCTCACAAATCCTTGTATTGAAAGTATTTTTTCCATTAAAAGTATGAATTTTATTTGCTCATGCACAGTTACAGTGATCTTTTATTTTCCTACGTCAATGTGTATCATCATTTTTAAAAGCTACACAATAAATACAAAAATTAATAAGTAAATAAAAAGTTGTTTTAGTACTTAATTTTGAGCTTTTTTTAACTACAAATATGCTGTCCTTCACTGAGCAATTCTTGAAAATTTTTAACACAATAAAATTTTTAAATTTATTTCTTAAAATAACATTGAATTGAACACAATTACTTACCTTTTTATACAAAATAATTTCTTTTAACTTATTCTCTAGAGATTTATAAGCTTCAGGATAACTAGACATTTTATTATCCGACAAACAGTACTTCAAAGCTTGTATAGAAGAAAGTTCAGGCCATCTGTTTATATTTTGCAGCACTGTTTTTGATCGACACAAAGAATCAATAATGCACAAAGCATAACTACAAGGAACAATTGGAGATTCGTCTGGATTAATACTGGCCATATGCTGTAATATTTTCTGTCTTAAGAGCTTGAAAGTAACATCTCTTTCCCCACACTTTTCAAGGAAAATGTCAACATAAAATAATGCTTGGTGCCAATTATTTAAATGAAAACACATTTCAATTTGTTTGATCGTAAAAGTTCTGTCCGGACAAGGGCTTAAAGCTGACGAAACCCAAGAATAAAGATTATCTTCTATGACATTCATACTTTTATAATACAACATTAAATTTAAAATGGGATCTTTGAAATTGACATTGAAAGCTTTGAGCGATTTTGTTTCAATTGCCGGACTAGAGCTTTTGTCAATCATGACTTCATAAAGTTCAGTAAGTATGGGGCACTTTTCTTTTAAGTAGGCAATTGCAAATGGCTGAGAATCAATTAATATAATTGACTCATCCGTCTTGGAATCCAACTTTTGTGGAAAATTATAGGTCAAAGTAATTCCTGCAGTATTCAATTCAGCTTCAAAATTCAATGTAAATGGCAACTGCCTTCTTCCAGAAGAATCTGAAAAATAAAGGAGAAAATTGTTCTATAAAAACACAAAGCAAAATTCTCCTTCCAAGTAATAATAGTATTTCTGTTGGAATAAATTTTTCTTAAATAAAACATAATTTCAATCATTTAAAGGTGGAGATAATGATGCACAAAAAAGAATTATTGATTGGCAAATAATCATATAATACAAGAGAAAAAAAAAGGTTAAATTAAAAACATACTATTTTAGAAAAAGATAGATATTAAATGCCCATTCAGATAGGATTTATAACCCCCCCCCCCACACACACACAAATAAATAAATAAACAAATAAAATAAACAAAACAATATTGTGCAATTATTTACCTATATTTTCACTAAGATTGAGAGGTGACTCTTCTGAGAACAATGATTGAAATTTTTCAGCAAGGTGAGGTCTCACAAGTGTTGAAAGTAAATTAATAAGACCTTCATAAGGTGCTTTATCCAAGCAGTTTTCCTCATCTTTGGAAAAGTCTAAAGCATACCAATCCAGCAATTTGGGAAGTGAAACCTATAATTTAAAAGTTAAAGCTTTAAAATGATGAAAATGTTCATAAAACAAACACAAATAACATATTTAAATTTAAATTTCACTTAAAAAGCTGAAGTAATAATTTCAATACATTTTTAGTTCTGTTTATTGGCAATTCCTTTGTATTGGTAAAGCAACAATTTTGTTTTGAAAGATTACTTTTATGAATTTGTAACGATAACTTGCGGTATTTTTTCAGAGCAACAGGAATAAACATCCTGTGGAAACTGTTCGCTACAGTCTTTTCCACATATTTTAAGGAAAGCAACTTTAAAAAACATTGCTTAAGAGCAATTAATAAATACTTTTTTGAAGAATTGCAGAAAATTATTAATTGCTTATTTTTTACATTATTTAATAATTATTTACATATTTTAATTATGCAGTACATTAATATGTGGCGAGTTTTAAATCTTATTTTGAAAATTATTATGTGTGGCTTTAATTGATGAAGTTATCCAATTTCGTAATGTGTTTATAATTATCAATCTGTTATTGCTATCAAAATGATTATATCCCAAAGTGATCACACTAAGCTGATAGTACTTTTCCAGATATTTTTTCACTGTATATTTTTCCACATAATAAAAAAAATCTTACTATTTCCTTTCTGACATCAATTTTGATATTGTAATCAAAATAATCTTTCATAGCTTCTTCTAATTCGTCTTCAATTATTTCACTGTACATGACCTGCAAATTAAAAGAGATGTATTAATTAAGATAGCTAAATTAATAATGCAAGCAAGAAATGTGACATAGCAAAACTGTGTGCCTCTTGCAGTAACTGCAGTTTTTGAATGCTGTTACTGAGTTGTTTGGTGATGCTTGTAATTCTGCCTTAGTTTTAGATACAGGGATCTGTGCTTTAAAACTGTAACTTTTATTTTTTTTTTTGAGGTGGAGTTTTAGCAGATTTGCAGACCTCTTGATGGCTTGCTTAAACATCTTTAGATACCATTTTGAAGCTATACTCAACACTAATTTAAGTCACTCAACATTTTGTCAGAAGTTCTTCTATGGTTATTCCATACTGAAGAGCCCAAAAAGGGGAAAACTGCAGTCTCTGATTGCTAAAACTGAGCAGATTGATATTGCTTTAAAGTGAATATGGGTTTTGATTGTTACAATCTTTTACTTTCCCGCTGTGCAGAAATTCATTTCACATTACATTTAATTTTTGACAGCTATCTGCAGGGCTTGTTGTGCAGAATATTTAATTGTGACGTAATTTTGAACAGAAAATCTGCCAAACAAACTTACTTGCAATTTAGGTGAATATAGATAGCCATCAACAAGAACAAATAGTAGTCTTGGTTCAAACATAGGCATGTATTTTTCCCATACTTCTTTAGCATCTTCTATATGGAAGATAAAACAACATTTAGTTTGAAATACTAAACTATAATATCATTTTCACAAGGTGCATTTGAATTCATTTAAAGTGGCATTCTAATCAATATTTTCCCTTTTAAATAAGGCCTTTTTGAAACTTGAAAAATTGTGTTCTTGAACAAAACATTGAATTGATTGATTCAGAGGCAGCTGATAACAAACAATCTAGCATTACTAACAAGTGGTCAAAAAATTTAATGTTCTTCTCTTATTTTTTTTTCTAAATTTTTATCAAATTAGTTATAGCAGCTATTTTGTTGGCCTTCATAAGAAATATATTACAAAACAAACACATAGAATAGAAATGTATTTTTAGCAACCTGAAAATGCGTAAAAAACTTTATTGCACTTTTCACTGAAGACTAACACATAACAAATGGAATAGGAAATTTTAAAGGAAGAGATGGAGCAAACTTCCACACAGCTTTTTAATTTGGTGCATGCAGCTGATGCAATCTTTTCACACATTACTCCTCAGTTATTTACTCTGTACCTTAGCCGAAAACTGTTAAACGGTAACACCTGCTGCACAGTAGCAACTGCTGAGCTCAATTCATCCAGCAAATTTTTGGTACTGGATATATCAACATTTGAACAAATGTTGAAACATAAACTGCACGACATGTTAAGCTGGAATGTTTAATGAAAGATTTTTGATCTTCATGAGCTCCCACTAAACGAAAACATAGGGCTAAGGGAAAAGTTACGAATATGTACTTTCTCACACGCAAATCAATATTATTTTATTATTAATTCTTTAATGATCAAAAAAAAACATCTAAATAAATGTTTTTAATTAGCATATTTGTTACTAAAAGCAAAACATTACTGCTGTTGCATAATATAAAAAAAATGAAGAAAAAATTGAACTAATCAGTCAAAATGAAAACGAGTTATTCATATTTTCATGCTTGAGCATTAAAATAGGTTCATTTTACAGTTTGTATCCCCCCCCCCCCCCATAAAGCTTAAATACTTCTATTTTACACACATATTTTAAAGCTATATTTACCTAAGAGCTGATAATATGGAGAAGCAGCTAAATGCTTAGGGACAGGCATTTGTGCATGAAGAAACTGATAGCGCAAGTCACATAAGCTGAAAACAAGAAAAGGATTAATCAATAATAACTAAGCATAACTCAGACATAGCGAATTTACTGAATTTAGGAAAAGAAACTACCTAATATGACCGAGTTGCCCAATAGAAAAACCAAATATTTTCTGAGCAATAAAACGATCCAAAAGACTAGATGATAACATCAAATCCTAGAAGTAGAAATTAATAGATAACTTAAACTTTTGAGGCACAGAACATATTTGTTTCTTTTCTTTTTTTTTTTTTTTTTTTTGAACTAAAAGCAGACAAATTTAGTTATTCAATTACTAATTACTTATCACTTTAAGGATTACTCTCCAAAAACTTTTTAGCTAACCATTAAAAAAACATGTGTTTTTATGATTCCAAATTTTAAGGTGACTCATTCATTTTACAGATTGCCTTTTTTTTTTCAAGATTTAAATAATTATTTTCAAAAGATTAACTGTGTCTACTAAGTGAATAAAAAAAGTTCTGTAGTAATCTCATCATTTAAAAAAATAACAGTAAAAAAGAAAGAATAACTTAAGACAATAATCTTACATCTGTAATATTCAATGAAACCTGCAGCAAAATTGCAAAAATGAAAGCGATATTAGTCACATTCACATAAAATGCAATTTTTTCTTCTCTTGACTGCAGTAAATCTAAATCAACAACAGCTAATTCAGAGCATTTCTCCATCCAGTTCATCATTTCTGAATGTTTAGTTAAAGAGATAAATTCTTCTGTAGTAAATATTCCATCAGATGCATTAGCCATTGCAGTATCTAAAATATTAAACAAACATAATGTAATTAAATACATTTCAAAACAATTTAAAATATTTATTAATTTTTATTATTATTATTATTACTTTAAAGATTAAAGTTAAACATTATAATTTTGCTTTCAGTACATACAAACATTTGAACTACTGTGGTGTAGAAAAATCATAACCCTACATACAAATAAAATTCACTAAGACAAATTATTTCTACCATACAGAATTACGCATACACTACAATTGGAATTGAAAGGAATTGTTAATGACTTATTAAACAATAATAAGTGAAGAAGACATAGAAAAAGTTTGATTCAATTAAAGTAGACCTTTTTCTTTTGAGCAAAAATATAATATTAACTAATGAAAAATTTACGATATTTAAGATGATTCAAAATATTAGGAAAAAAGATATTATGATTAGACCAAAGGAAGGTAGACTGTCACTTAAAAATTAGGAATTTGGGGAAATTAGGACAATTCTGATCCGTGTATTTAGATCAAGAAATTTTGATAGAAGACAGCCTCAAGAGTGAAATCTATCAATTCAATAAAATATAACAGTACTTTCAGCCAAACAACATAATATTAAAGTGATCACTTTATTTGAAAAAGAACATTTTACAATCAGTGTGATCTTGCAAATAAAAATTAGAAGTTTATGTGTAAAGGAAATGTACCTTGAATCATCGCCAGTAGATCTTTAAGTAATTCTTTGGCAGCTGTATCTGGATGTCGTGGAGAGGTCCATTCCTTTTCGCATGTATTTAAAACGAAAAGAGGATACCCTACAAAAATAAAAGAACTATGAAGTAATTCCAAATCAAATGGACTAATTTTTTAAATCATCTCCGCCTGAACATTTTCAATCTTGATAAAATTCCGTACACTGCTTCTAGTATGCATGAAACAAAATTTCATACAGCTGCAGACCCCAAAGTAGGAAGTGCATTCAAAGTTTTGGCTCAAAAATTTGAAAGCCCAAAGAATCAACAAGCTGGGATTTCTCTGGGGAGCCAAATAATAAAATCACCAGTTTGGTATGTGTTATTTCAAGACATTATTTTGAGCTTACTAGAGCTATAAAATTTGAAGAACCACAAATGCAAACGAATGTATGTGCATTGTGCATTTTATTCTGCAGAGTATTTAAGTGTCCCTTCAAAGAAACTGTCAAGCAGGTTATTTTATTATTATACTCTCAAGTTATATCCAAATATAGTTACTTGACTTTTTCAACAGTCATTATGAGCCCAAACTTAAGATGACCTTTACAACTTCAACAGTAATAATTAATACCAAAAACTTTATCAAACTTAACTCCATACATACTACAGTTAAAACTATAAATTGCACAAGGCACCTTTAAGGGTGAAACCTCGTAGCACCAGCGACAACACTTGAAGCGTTCCACATGAATCCCTATGGTATCCTTGAGGTGCCACAAGTTACTCATGGGGTACCATGATGCATCCATAGGGTGCCACAAGGAGCCATAGGGAGGGAAGTGGCACCCGTTAGTGGGTGTCGCTGGTGCTACAACGTTTCATCCTTACAGGTGACTTGTGCAAACTGTAGTTTTAACAGTGTAGACGTTTACATAGTGAACAATATTTTGTGTAGATTGGAGAAGGTTACGTGGGGATCATCGATCCATTTGACAAAGTTAACACAATGGTGCGGGGAAATATAATTTCTTCACTGAACTGAATGAAAAACAATGAAAGAGAAAGAAATGCTTGGTCAAAAAATACAAGAGCACAGAAAATACCTTGAGAGTTTGACTGAGAAGAAAATCCCACGAGATTGTCAAATAAATCATTTTCTTTGAGCAGAGGAACATGAGGCAAGCAAGCTTGAGCAAGAACTCGAACAAGATCCACTTTCATGCGAACAGCAAAATTTTCAACCCTAAAAGAAGCAAAACAATTTATTCCTTAAGTACACTTCATTAATCAACTGACATGGACTTATTGCAGCAAAAGAACAGGTTTTAATTTACATTCTAAATATAATTTTAGTAATTATATCGATAATGATTTTATGCATACATTTCAGGAGAAATATTTTTTTAATTAAATTTTAAAATGTTACAATTTTTACTTCATTCTCAGCTAGAATTGAAGTTAAGGGCCAGAAAAGCATAAATAGAAAATACAAGATAACTTATTTTGGAAACAAAAGTAAAACTTATGAAGTTCACCAGTATTCACTACACTGATTTCTCCTCATTTCAGAGTCTATTAAATAATTCAGAGTTAATATCTAAATCACAATTTTGAATAGAGAAGTAACATTTTCTTCAAAACGGTAGAAAATGTTAAGTGGTCTTTTCATGCAAAAAAGCAACTATTTTGATAAAAAAGTTTTTTATTTTTATGATTTGAATAACTTTTGCAAACATTATTTTTTAAATTATCTTATCTGAATGTAATAACTGTTTTAGAACAACCATCACAAATGAGATGGGGAGGAAATGTAATAATTTTGCAAAACTTAAGATATCACACTAATTTTCATTGCTTAAAGGCATTTAGTTTCAAATGCTCAAAATTGTCCACATTCAGCTTTCATGTAATTAAAGCATTGTATTAAGAAATAATTTTCATTTTTTGACAGCATGTGTCAAACATAGTACTTTGCTGCAATTGTGCAGCAATCTTTTGGCATTGAACTTTAGTAAACAATATTTCTTATTAATTTTCTATTAGTACACAATACAAAGCTTATTGAGAAAAATGCAAAGATTTTTTTTCCATACATCATTAATGCATAGTAATAAATAACAAGATACAAATCTGCATTTACAAAAATATTAAGTTTTTCTTTTAATGATCTTTTTCAATTAATATATATATATATGTGTGTCAGCTGTAACAGGGTTGTGTTGTTTCTGCTACAAAGAAAATCAAAATGTATAACACTTGAATGTGCTGTTTAATAAATGACATTTCACTATGATAAGCATTTTTTATGTTGATGTTAGTAATAAAGAGAAAATAGGCTGAAAAATTCAATATCTATAAAAATAGATATAGCTCATACTTCTCGGGAGTAACACCATCTTGTAAAATTATTTTTTTCAGTAGTTCTACGGGGCTCACATTCAAAATAGAAAAATCTGAAGTGTAGGTTGTTGAACCTAGGAAAAAATAAATAAATAAAAGCTAAAGAAATCCCACATAATACGTTCAATAATATAAATTTGCTAGATTTGAAACTTTAGGAAAAACAACAAAAGATCTTCAATTTAAATCCAACTATGCAAATTTTAAGTATCCATATCCATTCCCATAAAGTTTTTGTATACGGTGCTTTAGAAAGTTTTTAAAGCAACAAATACTTTAATGACTATACAACAAATAATAAAAATGAGAAACAACTCAAAAAATAACTTTTTAATAGCACCCACATGTTTAGGGCTTACAAAGGGACCCATTTCATTGGCAAACTATATGACCTTATGGATGTAAAAACATCTGAAAAAGGTCCAGAAAAATAACACCTTTTTATTCAAAACTACTGGCAACTGTTTTAGATAGGTATGACAATACATTTTGTAAAAAAGACTTAGTTATACCGTATTACCAAAGATTAGCTCGCATGTTGGAAAATTTGAGGTTGACCAGCATACCAGGAAATTTCAAATGTTTCGGCATGCCAGATAATTCAAATATCATTTTGCAACAAAAGTAAAGTAAATTTCCTTCCTCAATTTCAACTGCAAGGAAAAATTCAGTTTTGTGCCTCCATGTATTTCTTTAGATACCTCATTTTAATAATTCCTATTTACAATCAACTATAATACAATGTATTTGTGTAACATATATTACAAAGAATTACCTGGAGACAATAATTCAATTTTGATAAAAAGTGAGGAAAAGACTTCTGTGCTTATCACTCCAGAATAGAACTTATCTTATTTTGAAGTTGAATGTATTTGTTATGGTATTAATTTTTTTTTCTAACCTCGGGTTCTCCCGGGACCAGGCTAGGGTAATTGAAAATCTTGTGATTCCCGATTTTAGCAGCATGCCAGCTAATGCAGGGCAATACAGTACATGGTTGAGTTTCATTTCAACACCAATCGTTGTTCATGTTATATATACAATAGCAAATTTAAATGCTTCAAGAAGAAAAAGTATTCATAATTACCAGTGCTGAGGCTTTGTTTTTTGCAGTCTATAACAGCAGCAGTAACTTGATGCAAGTGAATTATTAGCCTGCTGAGATAATTATTATACTTCCCACTTTGAGGTCGAATTTTCTCTGAGGACCAATCTTTCAGATCTCTGAGAGCTTTTGATAACATTTTATACGACATATGCAACTGATTTTCTCGCTTTATATCTTTTAAACAAATTCCCTTAGATTCTTTGGCTTCTTCTTCAGAAATCAAACCATAAAACTCTTTGAGAAGATGAAATACATTTTTCCAATTGTTCACTTCTTCTCTAAATGTTTGATAATTTAAGCTCCCAATGAAACAAGCTAATATTTGAGAAAAAGTTTTAAAATTTTCATTTAATGGCCAGAACACTGCCTTATATTCAGTCAGAAAGTTGTCCTTGTCGAATAACAGCAAAAACTCTTTTAACAAAGCATTTATCATGGTTAGAGTTTTGAAGTTGCCTCTTACCAATGGCATCTTTTTCCTGGATGAAAATTTAGCATCAAGCTCAGAAGGTGACGAGTTTAACTTGCTCCAACTCTTGTTAGCCATATCTAGAAGAGTGCATGACAACTCTACGGATACATTACAGGCATAACTTAAATCGGCTAAAAATATGGAATAAATGTTCTCTGACCCCAAAAGGAGTTCTGGATGGCGAAGTCCACCTGTAACATCCATGAGTTCAGATATCCTAAGGCTGCTGAGCTCCTGGTGAATGGTAAGGCATATTTCTGAAGATCTCAGGCCACTTATTGCGGCTTCTTCAATAGCTAATATATTAGACAAAATTGAGTTATCTTCACTTTTAGTAGGCTCTTTCTTGGAGGGTTTCGACTTGGATTTTTCGCTCTCGGCTAACTTTTGTGATATCCTTTCCAACTCTTGGACAAGAGTTACTTCCTTCGCTTCATTAGAATTCTGGAGCCGAAACAGCTGGAAATAAAATGAAAAGTACATTATCACCTGGAAAGAATTTAATAATATTAAATTGAATTTAAAAGAAATTTAGATGCATCGACAAAAATTTTTAAATCGTACCCTACACAGATGACTTTAAACAATGAACCATTACTAATTAGTTTTAATAAATAAGTACAAAAAAGTGCACAGTACACCAATCATAAGAAAAAAAACATCAAAATTTAATTTAAAGGGCTAGAGTTTCCAAGCACTCAGTTGGCAGATTTTCAAGATGCAGAAAAATTGCTAGCGACCATGCCCGATGATTCAGAGCAGTGCTGTAGATGGGAGGGGGTATCTGGCCAGACCCCATAACCCAGAAATCTGTTTTTTTTCAATCAAAAATGATAAAAACTGGCTAGACCCTTCTAACCTCAAGGTGAGGTCTCCCAAATATTTTTTCCAACCACAGCAGTTTATGCGGCATAATAAAGTTCCCTTGGGTGCCTACTTGACTCTGGCATTTTCAACGAAATAAAATTCCAAGTGAAATCTCACATGCGTAAAGCACAGGTGCACATTAACATCCACTCCTTAATAGTCTAAAAGACTAGATGCAAATTTAGAGGTGTAAGAGCGCCACCTAGGCTTTGTATAAAACCGCCTGCATAGCACATCGCAGTGAGTTGGTAAGTGCAACTGCAAGTATGTTGTACGATGAAAAAGATGTTCATGCAGCTGCAAGTACGCTGCATCGCTAGTTTAATAAATAGATTACAATCCACTTTGATAGTATTACTTTGTGTGTGTGAATTTTTGTAGTGAGCCAGCAGACTTCAAGAAAAGTAAACATGGCCAAGTCGACCCGGATTTAGAAATAACCGCTCGCACATAGAAAGTAACGCAGTTTGAAGTAAACGCTTTAAGTATTGATTCTCAAATTTGTACCTGAAAAGAGGTGAGTGCCTATTTGACATTTCAAATCAGTGACAGCTTAGCATTCGAAAAATGTCCGAAGACGCGAAAGAAACAGAACTGGAGCTAACACGCCTTAAAGCAAAACGTTCAATTATCAGACGAGCAGTGACGAATTACCTAAAGAAAATTAAAAGCAATGTGCAAGATAAAGACCTTAACGTTGAGGAACTGAGGGAAAATCTAGAACTGTTAAAACTAAAAGAAGCGGAATTGAAAGTAGTTAACGTGCAAGTCGAAAATTTAATTGAAAACATTGAAGATTTCAATGCCGAGTTAGAAGGTGCAAGTACATATGACGAAAAGATAGCAGTACTTAAATTTCGCGCTGAGAAAAAACTAAGCGAGCAAGCAAGCAATTCCAGTGTGAATAGTACTGAACGGGCAAATTACGCGAATGAAAATATAAAGCTGCCGAAACTTTCCTTGCCAAACTTCAGTGGCAATGTTATCGATTGGCTAACTTTTAAGGATCTTTTTAACGCAACAGTAACAAAGAATGAATCTCTATCTGACGCTCAAAAGCTTCAATATCTAAAAACCTCGTTGAAATGTGATGCGGCGAAAATTGTAAATTCGATTCCAATTTCCGATAGTAATTTTAAAATCGCATATAATTTGTTAGATGAAAGATATTCGAATACTAGAGAGCAAACTTTCGCTCATATTAAACGCTTTCTTGATCTCCAAAATATCCAAAATGAATCCGCTGCGAGCTTGTTGACATTGGTAGACAATGTCAATGAAATAATTCGGTCATTAGAAACGCTGGGCCAAAAAGTTGATAATTTTGGGGATACCTTAATGTTGTATTTAGTATTACAGAAATTGGATACTTCTACTAAGTTATGGTGGGAACGCCAGTCAAACAGTTCTAAAATTCCGAAGCTGAAAGATTTAATTGATTTTCTAAAGAGATATGCTAGAACTCTTCAAAATAGTAAAAGCTCAGGCACTAAGGTGCAAAAGCAAACAAATGTTAAAACTAGTACTTTCGTTGCTGTTTCGGTATGTTCATATTGTAAAGATAATCATTACATATCAAAATGTCCAAAATTTTGCAATTTATCTGTTCCGCAAAGATTTGAATTCGTAAAACGTAAAAAACTTTGTTTCAATTGTCTTTCAAATATGCATGTAATTAGAAAGTGTAAAAGCAGTGGTACTTGTTTCAAATGTAGGAAAAGACACCACAGTATGTTGCATTACGAAAAGAATAATAGTTCGAAACCTAGTTTTCCCTCGGTAGATGCAAAAGAATGTATTCCTAGTTCAGTAGAAATGGGTTCAGAGTTAAATCGTGGAAATGAAGTTACTCCTATAGCATCTGCAAATTATTCAAAGGGTAATCAGTTGGAAAATAGTTTAAGTAATAGTAATTCATCTGTTCTTTTATGCACTGCTGTAGTTAAGGTAAGAAATTCTCGGGGTGAATTGGTTAATTGCAAATGTTTGCTTGATACAGGATCGGAAAAGAATTTCATTCGTAAAGAATGCGCTAGGAAATTGGGGTTAAAATTAAACACAGCTCAAATTTCTGTTTCTTGTTTAGGAAATTTTAACACAATGTGTAATGGAGCAGTTGATTTAATATTTTCCCCTCATTTTGACAATGAACTTAAGATATCAACCTCCGCTTACGTAATTGATAAAATTTGCGGGGAATTACCCAATTCAACCACGCCTTTGAAATTTTTCAACGAATATCGGGATTTGTTGTTAGCGGATCCTACTTATTTTAAGAAAGATAAAATAGACATTCTACTTGGGGTGAATGTCTTTTTTTCGCTAGTTAACGGGGAGGTAATAAAGCGTAATGAATATCTTCCGTTCGCAGTAAGTTCTAAATTAGGTTGGATAATCGCAGGAGCAACTACATTAAGTTGCTCTGACTTAGAGAAAAGTTCTGTTCATAGTTTACATGTTACTACTGATGAGTTAGTTAGGTCTTTTTGGGAATTAGAGCAAATTCCGTCGACGCAATCGCTTACGCAAGAGGAAAAGCTATGTGAAACGCATTTCTTAGAAAATTGTACGCGCAATAAAGAAGGAAGGTATTCTGTTAGACTTCCGTTCAAGCCAAATCGAAAAAGTTTAGGCAATTCCAAGGCCTCAGCTTTTAAAATGTTTTATAGTTTAGAAAAAAGACTTTTAAAAACGCCTGAGATCTATTCGCAATATAAGAAATTTATGGCAGAGTATCTTTCTCTGGGCCATATGGAAAGTGACGCAAATATCGCATGCCAAGAAAATGATCACTATTTCATTCCGCATCATCACGTAATTAATGATTCTAGTCCTACAACAAAATTAAGGGTTGTTTTCAATGCTAGTTGCAAAACTACGTCAGGTATATCGTTGAACGATACGCTTATGAATGGTCCAAAAGTGCAGGACGATCATTTCGCTATTCTTTTAAGGTTTAGATGTTACAATATAGCAATTACGAGTGACTTACAAAAAATGTATCGCCAAATAGAGATTCATGATTCAGATAGAAATTTTCAAAAAATTATTTGGAGAGATGATCCCACTAAACCAATTTTGGCATATCGGTTATGTACTGTCACTTATGGTACTACATCTGCTAGCTATTTAGCTACGCGAGTGTTAAAACAGTTAGCCATCGATGAAGGATCGAGCTTTCCAAAAGCCGCTGAATTACTTTTGCATAACTTTTATGTTGATGATTGTTTGTTCGGAGCAGGAAGTCCAGAAGAGGCTATAGTACTTATCACTGAACTGAACGCGCTTTTGAAAAGGGGAAAATTCGAACTTCATAAATGGTGTACGAATAATTCGGTGGTGTTAGAAAAACTGCGCGAATTCGCATACTCATCCGATAAGACTTCAACTACAACTGACTTTAAATTTATTAAAGTATTGGGATTAAAATGGGACCCAACGCTCGACGATTTCAAGTATAACATTAACTTTTCGGATACGCACAGGGAAACTCCAACAAAAAGATCTATTTTGTCTAGTGTCTCAAGTATTTTTGATCCCCTTGAGTGGTTGTCACCATTAATTATCACTGCAAAAATTCTGATTCAAGATTTATGGAAGCATAAATTAGAGTGGGATGATCCTGTACCTCCGGAGTTTAAACAGAGATGGATTAAGTACAGTAAAGATATTTCTCAACTTGAGCCAGTAATTGTGCCTCGAAGAGTTATTTTGCCTGAAGCATCTAAACTTGAACTTTATTGTTTTTGTGATGCTTCTGAAAAGGCATATGCTGCCGTAATTTATTTAAAATCATCAATAGGATCAACTAATCAAGTTCGCCTTCTGACATCGAAGACTCGTGTTGCACCATTAAAAACTATATCTATTCCGCGCCTGGAACTTTGTTCAGCTGTGCTGTTGGTGCATTTGTTGCAAACAGTTCGTAATTCATTGCATATCCAAATTGAGTCAACTCACGCTTTTACAGATTCTACAATCGTTTTGTCATGGTTAAGGTCTGAGCCTTCGCTTTGGCAAGTGTTTGTTGCTAACAGGGTTTCCGAAATACAAGGAATCCTTTCCATTCAACATTGGAATCATATAGATTCAGATCAAAATCCTGCAGATTGCGCAAGTAGAGGACTTTTTCCCTCTGAACTAATTAATTTTGATTTATGGTGGTCAGGTCCTCATTGGCTTAGACATGAGGAAATTCCCCATTTAGAGGAAATGCCCCTTTCAACGGACGCTCTGAAAGAGGAACGAAAAAGCCGTTGTGTTTTGTTGGAACCACATCTGTAGATTTTCCAATTATCTCCAAAATTTCATCATACGTTAAATTGAGGCGAATAATAGCTTGGTGTCTCCGCTTCATTAGAAATTCTAGATCCAATAATAATCGCATAACGGGATATTTAACTAGTAGTGAAATAAAAGCCGCAAGAAATGTGTTAGTGAAAATAGTTCAAAAGCAAGAGTTTTCCGCTGAGTATCACAGTTGGAGAGGAAGAAACCACTATTGTCTAGTAGTAAGTTACTCTCGCTAAATCCATTTATGGATGAAGAAGGTGTAATTCGTGTTGGTGGTAGACTGGAAAATGCTCCTTTTTCAAGTGAAAGAAAACATCCCAGTCTTTTGCCGAAAAATCACCAACTAATACCCCTCATTATTCGTCATTTTCACGAAAAATATCTACATGCGGGTACTCTTCTGACGTTATCAGTTATCCGCAAAGAGTTTTGGATAATTAACGCTAAATCAGTAATTAAAAAGCAAATTTGGAAGTGCATTAAATGTTTCAAAACAAAAGGAAAAACTGCAACGCAAATGATGGCCGATTTGCCACGTTTTAGAGTAACACCATCCCGCGTGTTCGCCCAAACAGGTTTAGACTTCGCCGGACCATTTCTGGTAAAACCACGATCTGGCCGCGGTATTAGACCCATAAAAGTCTATATTTGCATTTTTGTGTGTTTAGCTGTAAAAGCTGTTCATATTGAGATGGTAGGTAATCTATCTGCGGAATCTTTCATAGCAGCACTGAAACGATTTGTCGGGAGAAGAGGAAAACCAAATGAATTATTTTCTGATTGTGGTTCAAATTTCGTGGCTGCAAATAAAGAACTCAATAGAATTATTGCGCTTCTCAAGAAAGAAGAATCTGTCCATAACTATTTTTCTAATGAAGAAATAAAATGAATTTTAATCCGCCTTCAGCACCGCATTTTGGCGGCATTTGGGAATCTGCGGTAAAATCTGCCAAAGCACATCTTAAAAGAACTGTAGGAGAGCAAAAATTGACGGTGGAAGAGTTTTCAACGCTTATTACTCAAATTGAATCTTGTTTAAATTCTCGCCCGTTATGTCCCTCGTCAGATGATCCATCCGACCTGTCTGCGCTCACTCCTGGACATTTTCTTGTGGGAACTTCGCTTTCTTCAATACCAGAAGAAAATTTGCTGAATGAGAACATCTCTATTTCTTATCGCTGGAAATTAACGCAACAACTCTTCCAGAGCTTCTGGAAGCGGTGGCTACATGAATACATTTCTAGTTTGCAGCAGCGATCGAAATGGAAGAAAGAACAACCAAATGTTCAGGTAAACGATTTAGTTCTAATTAAAGAAGTTTTTTTAGTTCTAATTAAAGGGGGAAGTGTTCCCCCTTTAAAGTGGAGATTAGGCCGGGTAGTGGAAGTTTTTCCCGGTTCGGATCAGCATGTAAGAGTTGTGAATATTAAGACGGACACTGGCTTTTTCCGACGTCCTATTCATAAATTAGCAGTCTTGCCTCTTAGAGATTGATGAACTTTAACTTTTTATTATAGTTTGGAGAAGACTTTGTTTTGTATCAAGTCATCTTTACATCTGTTTGATTATTCGTTTTATTAACTTTACTAACTGTAGTTTAGAGTTCATGCACTAATCGTATTTTTAATACTAATAATGTTCAATTTCTATTATATTTAAGAATTTAATTTTGAAATAATATTTCAACGTGGGCCGGTATGTAAGAGCGCCACCTAGGCTTTATATAAAACCGCCTGCATAGCACATCGCAGTGAGTTGGTAAGTGCAACTGCAAGTATGTTGTACGATGAAAAAGATGTTCATGCAGCTGCAAGTACGCTGCATCGCTAGTTTAATAAATAGATTACAGTCCACTTTGATAGTATTACTTTGTGTGTGTGAATTTTTGTAGTGAGCCAGCAGACTTCAAGAAAAGTAAACATGCCGTCACATCTGACGTCATCTGCAAAAGGCTGAAAGCCTCTTATGTAGCCCCATTGAAATAAAGAAAAAAAAGAAAACACAGCGTTACTAAAGACGAAGTTTATTACGTGCTTCATTAGATCATGTGATTTAGTAGACGACGCTAAAACTGGTCCATTAAGAAAATACTGCCTTTTCAAGATAAGGAAAAAAAGCATGATAAAATCGATGCTATTCGGTAACAAAATGGCAAGAGTATTGCATAGGTAGAGTTCTGTCTAACTTTTCTAACAAGCCCTGTTATATATTTCTTGACACATAATTAATGATTCATTGAAGTCAAAACTTGCATCATAAAATTAAATTTAAAAAAATCATTGTTCTAGCTTTTCCAGTAATTCTGCTCTATAAATAATCCAATAATTGCGATCTCATGAACCAAGAAACTTAAAAACACTTGCATTATATCTCTATAAAATCCTTAAAATCTTCTGTATTATTATAGATTCATAATACAACTAGAAATAAAACATTTTCAAAGGATATGAATAATAGCACAAAAACAAATAGAATATTTCATTACTTTGATAACTTGAATAGCTTGAACTAAATTTCTACTCCACAAAGAATATCGGAGAAGAGCTTCTGGTGAAGAAAGCATACACTGAATGATGCTTGATTCAGCTAAAGATTCTTTTCTATGAGATGCATAGCCCCGTTTATATTTTTTCTTTTTCTTCCTCTTCTTATTTTCTTTTTCTGGACCTTCTAAAGAAATAAATAATGGCTAATATAGTTATGGCGAAAAAATATTTCAAAAAAAGGTAATATTTTCAATTTGAAATATTTTGGTTTGTAAAACATCTAAATAAAGATTGTGAATTACTATAAATTAAAATATTGAGAACCATCATATAGCTTCAGGATTTTTTTTTTTTTTATCTCATATCAATATAGTTTCCAAAAACAATGTTTTCTGCTAAGCACAGCAATTCAAAGATTACATAAAAAATTTTACACAAATATTGTAAAATTCCTGTCATGGTAGTGGCTTAGATTCAAATTTGGATAAATATAGAAACAAAAAATAGGCAATCATTGTTTCCCAGCTGTATAATGGTAATGAATATCAAATATAGGAATAAATTTAATGTGTGATAGCTCTGAATTCATTATGAATGTGAAAGATATTTAATGGCATCCAATCTTAATTTTCAATAAAAACTATTTCAGTTTTGAAACATCAGCATCAATATGAAATAGTTAAAAACATTAATAACAAATGATGAATAAACTCTCTATTAACTCTACCGATGTCATCTTATTTTCTGATTTCTTTCCCTTTTCTTCGGCTGTGTATTCTATAGAATTTATTATGTTTGTTCCTACTACGTAATACTGCACTACCTGATCTGCACAAATTAAAACTACAGAATAAAGCCATAATGTTAAGATGTAAAACAACTGAGGCATCATTTATAAAATTACGTAAATCCTCATGAAAAAACTACTCTTTCACTAACTTAATAAAATCATGCTCCAATAATTAGTCACATAAAGTATGACATTGTTACAAGTATAAGGCGAATGACAACAAAAGTGGAAACACCAACAAGCCTGCTAAGATAGGGGGAAAATGTTGCTACATAAGAACAAATGAATAAATATCAACAACTAGGAATAAACAGGTGTAATGATTTGATTAGAAAAAAAAATTTCTTTTGGCTCCAAGTGGTCCTCTTTGGATATACTGTCACCAATTTCCCTTCCCTAACTCCACAAATTTGCTACATTTTTGTGCCATAAAAATTACTATTAAAAAAAAGCCTACCTGAAGAAGAAGTACTAAACTGATATGGAAGCCAATGGGGTTTTCTCTTCTGAAGAGAGCTACCTCTTGATGACTCCTGGAAAATATCACTTTTCACAACTTCATACCTCCAAATAGCTTCATTGATGTACTGCAATAATTTTGATGCTCTCTCAGGAAGCTCGGAGTTTTTGATCAGTAGAGAGGCATTTTGTTCCACTTTGGATTCAATGTGAGACTGCGATTCTGAAGTTTCGATATTCTGTGGCCAAGAAATTATAAAACAGTTTAGTGTATAACATAAAAAAATTTACTCATTTTTAGACAACATTTTAAGGCACGAAATTCTTTAATTAGAGAAAAAAACTAAATGGGTCATATTAAAAACTATATTGGCTAAAATGTATGGTAGAAATATTAAAGCAAACTGTATTGTCGGGAGGAATAGAATGCCATTATTAAAAAATTATAGCGAGAAAAATTCACTAAAAGCTAACTTTAATAGGCAAAAGGATGTAAACTCAATAGAATAAAGTGGTATCCAAAAAAAAGAAATATTATTTTAAAAATTAAAATCTTTGGATTCTGCTTTGCTTAAGTCCTTTGTACAATTTGAAGTATCTTAACTTCTTCAGAGTAAAACGGAGGAGCACTCTGCAAATGGCGTATGCTGCAATGGAAAGGAAAAGAGTGTTTTGCAAACAATAGGGAAATGTTGGAATTTGATTTTTTTTTTTTTTTTTTTTTTGCTTTATTTTCTGCGGAAATAAGCAAGCTAGTGCAGAAGATGACAAAAAAGCAAAAATTAAATATTAATAAATGAAAAATTAAAAAATTTTCAGTTACTGCCCTTTACTTTTCCACGGCAGTATAGCACTCGAGACTATACGAGTTTTTACAAGACTGTCAAATGGGCAATTTTGAGGAGGGTTTGAAAGTTCTTGGTAATAACTTCCAACTTAAATTTCAGCCTCCGCAAACATTTCGATAACACTGAACTTAATTATAGAGTAAAGATTACTAAAGAAAGCATTTTTATGATATTAATAAAAAAATATGTATTTAACTAAAAATGCAGACTTACATTGTCCTTTTTGTCACCAGTTTGGCCGATTGTTTTGTACACTTCAGCTTTTGCTTCCAAAACTAAGTCTTTAAGCAACTGCAATAAATCATGGGTAATAAATTCATTGCACAGAAAGCTACTTTGCTGCATACCGCTAGAACTATTACTCTCAGTGCTCTTAGAACTATGAACATGGTTAACAGTGCTTGACTCGACATCAGTTTTTAGTGTAGCAGAGCTAACATAAAATCTCCCCGTAAGCGTTTCTGCAACCTGATAGGATTTATTGTTCTTGGAGTATGGCTCTATGACTGTAGGCACTTGAGAACTCTCTCCTTCACATCCCTGATCAGAATCTGAGCAGTGATCTAATGAGTCAGACAAATGATGCAACGTCAAAAAGAGCATTGAAAAGATATTCTCCAATATCTCCACTCGAAACGACAAAGGTAAAAGTTTCTTAATTAAATTTCTTGCTTTTTGTAGTCTGCTTATTACAAATAATGAATAAGCTTCGTGCGATCCATGGTTATTGACATATGAAGCTAAAAATTCAGTTTTTGGTGGGATATTTACATCACCATTATTCTTCGTCATGGTTAGAGAGATTTCCGACACATCTGAAATGCTGGAAAAGTTAATTTTATTTGACATGATTACACGCTTGAATTCACAGCTAGCATGTATCGCTTCCAACACTAAAACTAGAATGAAGTAGCCAGAAAAAATTGCTTCATTGGTAAACTGAGGAACAGAGCTGCTTTTGGCACCATCTTCTGTACATGAAAAGAAAAAACAAAAATAAATTATACCAAAATTTGAGCAATGAAATGTATCTCAACATACAATAAGTGAATGCTTAATTATTGAAATGCAAGTTTTTTTTAAGATTTAGTATTTTACATTTTTGAAGCAAAAAAGAGCATTTTCCAGTACAGAGCATTTTTTCAAACACCCAACCCCCTAATGCCCTTCTTATGAGCTGATACGTAATTTTAAACTATGATGCTTTAGTGTATACGTTTCAAACATTTATACTGAATTATAGCTCCATTTTAACAGATTTTCTGACTTATTTGTAGTAAAACAAAAACAAAAAAATTGACATGTGACGATAAAAATTCCCAGAGATATAAACTAGAACTATGTGAATTAGGGATGGACCGGATATCCGGTAACTATCCGGTATCTGGCCTATCCGGCTGATATTTTAAGTATCTGGTACTTCCGGATATCCGATCCGGTTGACCACCCCGGATACAGATATCCGGAAGATTTTTGCAGGATATCCGGCAAAGTATCCGGTATTGATGTGGGAGATATCCGGAATTGATGTGAGGGTTATCCGGTGTGATGTGAGGACCTAATTGAATATTTACTTTTTTACAAAAATCCCAGTTAAAAATTTCATTGTTTGATAAAACTTTTAGATGTAATTACTTTTCATCTTTCCTTTTTACCAATTTTTGCTTCTAAAACAAAAATTACATGTTTTTCCTCCAACTTTGTACTGGACATGGAAGCATTCTGCATTTTTGATTTTTTACAATTTCCAGATAAAGTATGATTGTCTTCAGCTTTTCAAAAATATTTTAGTTAAAATATTTAGAAAGAAAAAGCTACAAACCTTCAAGAATTAATGTGCGTCAAAAGGTTGCAAAAAACTTACAATCATATCGTTAGTTCATAAGAATTAACTGCAGTAGCTTTTAACCAAAATTCTCAAATTATTTTATTTGTTGAATTCTTTTATTTTTTGTTTTAGTACTTCTAACAAAAATTGCTATCTATTAACACCAAATGATGTTGTAATTAGATATTTTTTACTTTGCCACTATTATCGCTTTATTATAATTGAAAATAACATACAATAAATAACCTATCTAACATTGGCGGAAGTGTTCTTCTAGATAATGTAAACATCTGTCCCCATGAATCGTCGCAACTTAGCAATTTTTTTTTTTTTTTGAAAGAGAGTTGAATGTGTGTAAAGAAATTTTAAATCTTGCATTTAGTTTCGCTCTTTCTTTTTGTAATCCCTTTTTTCAGAAAAGATATTTTTCTGCCATTAAAATCTGTTCTCGTCTGTCACGCCGCTCCGTAACTCCTCGAGAACATGTTGAGCATGACCCTCCATAACATTCAATTGAGTCTCGATAACTCGAAGCTTTATACACTCAAATATACCTTTATTTCAAAGTTTTCATTTGGTCCCAAATTCTTGAAAAGACGGTAGGAACTTCTTGTAACTCGAACTATCAATAACTCTAAGCTTTTAGCCAGTCCTTTGGGACTATGAGCTATTGAGACTCGACTGTATTTAAGATATTAATTCGCATCTTTAGAAAGTGTATTTTGTTTTTTGGAATTTAAGTAAAACTTTCAAGTTAATTATTTAGATATAAGTTTTTTTATTTATTTTTTAAAGTGAACATGTTTAGAATAATTTTTAAAAATAATAATAATATATTGGTCATTTCAGCGAAAATGGTACAAATCAGCCCCGATACTTCAGAATTTTGGTAATTAATTTTAATATTTACCACCAATTAATTGGAGTTTTTTATTTGTTCTCCATCTAATTGTGTGTAACCAAGTATTACTTATTTAGGCATAAGCCATTTATAAAGGACTCAAAAAAAAAAAAAAAAAAATCTTTGACAAAAGAAGGAAAAAATGATCTATCCCAGCTTCAAACTGCTAGGTCTTAAAATGCAATTTAAGATTAAGCTGAAATGCAACAACAAAATCATTTGCAATGCAGAGCACAAAAAAGGCTTCTGACCTGCTGATTTTTATGTATGCAAACAAAAAAATCTGGTATTTATCTTTTTTCCTAAGTTTTTTATGTTTCAAACTGTCCACTCTGTTACAAGCCTTTCAGAAATAAAATAAGCAATTGCATTCAATGTGATATTTTTTAAAAGAAGTACGAGTAATGTATCTGCTGTGATTACTTTGATACATTGAATTATACAGTCAACAACTAAGATAAGCCTAAAATTCTTTGCTGATGATAGTTAATTTGCACTGTGGGATGTCCACTCTGTTACAGTTGCATTAATGGTGCAAAAAATATTTTTTCTTGAAATTGCAGACAGAATTAGTTTTAGGATGTTTAGTCCATTTTTATACTTGTTCTGTAATTAACTTTTCTTTACGATTAGAAATATATTTTTCAAACCTTATTTGTCTCCTCTGTTACACAAAGTGGTTAAACTATTCAAAACACTTAATGAATGACTCATATATACAAGCCATTTACACTTTATTATGCACAAATAAACAGAGAATATTTTTTAAAACAACGATTAGTTGGCGAAAATTACTTCATTTGATAAACTTAACTTGACAATGATTTGTACTACTTTAGCTGGAATAACCCATAAATATAACATTTGCATCTAAGAATGTATCTTTATTTTTTCAAAATGAAGTTGAATTTCGACGTGATTGTTTACGAATTAGTTTATTAATTTGTTTTTAAAAGAGTGAATGTGTTTAGCATGACTCTTAATGTATTTAAAATGATAATTTGCAACTTTTAAGAATGTGTATCTTAATTTTTTGGAACTAAAGTAAAATTTCAAATTGATTATTTAAGTGTAAGTTTACACATTTGTTTTATAACAAGTGAACAACTTTAGCATAATTCTTAAAAATATACTTAAGCTGCTGATTTGAATCTTCAGAAAATATGTACATTTGTTTTTTGGAGTTATATAAAATTTTTAATTGATTATTTGAGTATAAGTTTATTATTATTATGATTATTTAACACACTGGTCCTGTTTTAATGTTTTCTTCTTTAACTTGTACGTTACAAAAATTACATGCGTATTATTCTTTAAAAAAAGAATTTCAAAGCAAAATTTTACTTTATATTATTGCAAAATTAAAAATAAGAAAATGTGTTACTTTGTAATGAAGTTTAAATTCATAAAATTCTAACAAATATGTATTAATTTGAAAAAAAAAAAAAAACATTTATCTGAGCTTAGTTTTTTTTTTTTTTTCCTTTTTTTCCCCCTTTCTTTGTAAATCAATTATCGTGTATATAATATTGGTGAAATATCTAATAACTGTATCATTTACGTAGGAACTTATTAAAATGATATTGAAACAGAAAAGCTTTAAAATTTAAACTAAGAATAATTAAAAGTTTAAACTTTGAGTACAAACAGAAATATTAAATTCCATCTTTTAAAGTTTTGTCTCTTTTGATAAAAATACATAATTTAGAAAGAAATCACAATATGCTAGTGCTTCATTTCATATGTAGCGCTACTTCTGTACAATAAAATAGAGACTTTAAAAATTAATTTGAATGTCTTTAACATGTTCTTAAAGAAATGATGCTAAAAACAACTTTGATTTATTGTTTTGAAGCTGCATTACATAAAAATAAGCGAACATGCAATGTAATTGTACTGCCCGATATCCGCAGGATATCCGGCTTGTGATGAGCCACCGGATGTCTGATATCCGGCAAAATCACTATCCAGTCCATCCCTAATGTGAATGATCCAATACTTTTCTGACGCTAGTTTCTGATCAATTAAGAAACAAGTAAAAATAAAGGCCTTGGAGATAACCAAGATTAAAAATAGTTACGTGGCTCATTTACATGTAGAGCAGAACATCCTAAGTTGACTACCACTGGATATTGAACACCTCCCTAAGTTAACCAAAATTTCATTGATTGAAGGCACGTAATACATTTCTAATAGAGATCAAGCGTCCTATAATATAACTTCTGTAAAAACACATTATAAGGAGGCATAATTTATAGGAATATGTAACATTTGTAAGGTTTATATTGACCAATGAAAAGGAAGGCTACAGAAAGTTTTTGGGAAGGGCACCAAAAAAGTAATAAGTGCTCCTTCATCATATAATTTTTCATCAAAAAAAATTTCTCATGAAGTTTTTTTAAAATGCTTTTAAAGAGACCTTAAAGCCAATCAATCTACTGCAAAGTAAAGAATTTTTACATACTAATTTACTTCGAATGTGGTGATAAAATATCATTTTTAACATTTTATTCTAATCAACTACTAAACCTTATATAATTTCACCAAAATGATGTAACAATTACATAGAAATATTGTTATAATATTTAAAACCAGCAGTTAATGAAGCAGAATAATCATTTTTTTCTATCAAAATAACTTAATGAACAAATCGTGATATTACATGCCGTTGATTTCAAAACTTATGAGTTTTATGTATATTTTACAGTGACCATCGACTAAAATATTACTCCCATAGCAAACCAAAGTGATTTCATTTAAATATGCTTTGTGTGTATGTGTGTCACATTTTTAAAGAAATAGTTTTAAAATGCTGCTTTTTGTTTTAAAGAAAGAAATTTGAAGAAAAAATGGTGTAGTTAAATTATTTTTATCTCTTTGGGAAGGATTCTGTTTATTAATTCTATTAAAAATCTCGCTGAAATGTTCAAGTTGCATCAATAACTGCTTTCAGTTGGCAAAAAATAAAAATTAAAATTACAGGCTTTAAACTCGTAATAGCTATTTCACTTTTTCTGTTTTGTTTTTCATTTTCCCTCTAACCTAATGCACATTCCTGAAAATCAATTCTTTCAAAACTAAGTGCAGTCAGTGCTATATAGCATTCACACCACATATAATATATGAAAACGTGTTATAGACAAAAAGTTATACATACTTTGAGAAAATTTCAAAATTTCCATAACTTTATCAGGTGAAACATTTTTTATGCCAAAAGCTGAGTGAATGACTTTTAAAACTGAATGAGTTTGCAGCTGAGAGAGAATTTGCCTTGTTTTGCTTTGAATTTCAAAAGGATCAGTTTCTAACAAAATTTCTCTGAAAATATATTAATATATGAAAAGCAACATTCAACATTAATGAAATAATAAAATACATAAACAATTACAACTAACTACATATAAAAATAGCTACAATTTACCTATAACAACCAATACAAATTTCTGCTAAGTTCACATTTAACTTAAGCTTTTTACAGATTTCAGTGAGAGTCGAATCACTTGATACCTACAAAAAAAAAGTTCAAATTTTACTTAAATGCTGAAATACAAATCACTGTAGGAATACTATTTAATGTTTGGATGTCTAGGATAGGGGGAAACCAAACCTCATCCCACATTTTAACAGCTTTGATGACATTCATGGCTGAAACATTATCACAGCATCTTTCCCATGACAAAATAAGAATAAGATTTTTCAGTCGATTCAACAGAGGATCTTTCATAACATTCAGAACATCATGAAAATTTCCAAGAAGAATGCTTTGGATGCAGCATTCCTGAAACAAAAGATTTCCATAAATTCAGGAAAAGAGTGCAACCATTTAATATGTCATTCAATTTTCTATGTTTCAAGTTTTTTGAATAGTTAGTTGGAGTCTTAATTTACAAAAATATTGTACATGTTCACAAAATTTAAAATCATAAGAATGTAAGCTATAGGTCAGGGGAAACTCATACTTTTTAAATGATTTATCATCTGGAATAAGCAACATTTTCTTCTTAACAACATTTCACACATAGAAAATTTTAACAGTTAAAAAAAATAATAATGAACAGATATGATTCTGAATCTTAAGTAAAGCAACATGAATTGAATTAAATGATTAAAATATTAAATATTTCTCAGTATTTATTGCAGCTATATTTTGAAGGTTATACGTTTGTTTTTGCTTTGCGTAACCACCACTGAATAAAAATATGTCAATAATGAAGCATGGAGATAATAAAGGGCAATTCTATGGCAACAGACGTATCAATTTTTCACAAAATAGCTTACAAAGGCAAGAAAATCCTTGTTACATTTTACGAACTTTATAAAGAACATGGTCATAAATAATATGTGTTGCAAGTAAAATATTGAAAATTACCAGAAAAATATTTTCAAAATAATATTTTTTCCTTAACAAATGTATATCAGGTATATATGTGAAAAAGTGATACGTCTGTTGCCATAGAATTGCCCTTTATTATCTCCATGCTTCATTATTGGCATATTTTTATTCAGTGGTGGTTACGCAAAGCAAAAACAAACGTATAACCTTCAAAATATAGCTGCAATAAATACTGAGTAATATACGTCCGATACGAAGCCAAAAAACCCTAATATAAAAATTCTTTCTGAAAATCTTCAAAATTTAATCTATTTTATAGAAATAGGGTCCATTTTCTTTATAAAATTCAAACAATGAAACAAGGATCTAACATATTTGGAGGCTGTTTTGAGCAGCAATCGATGCTATTTTTTCAAAATGGAACTGTCCTCAAATCAATAAAGTAAATCACACAAAAGTGATCAAAGGCTGAAGCTATGAAACATATAAAAGAAATAATTTAATATTGGAAGCAATCACACTGAAATATTTCTTACCAAAAGAAGAAGCAGAAAATGAGTCTCTGATTTCATACTACACAGATATGCCGTTTGGTGATTCAAATTTACATGATCAAGCATCATGAATTTAAAAACTTTTTCTGGGTCATCCGTTAGTGAATTACCATTTCCAAAAAATTCTTCAACTTCAAAGTCACAAAATTTTCTTAATAATACAGGAGAACTATGACTTAATAAAGATGTATATAGTTTTTCCAGTTCTAGAACTTTATCATTACACAGCTGATGTGATGTTGTTAGTATTTCATCTACTACATTTTCAGACTGTTTCCCCAGATAACAGCTTGGCATTGCACTTAATAAAAAATAAATTCTGGATATCACATCACTAAACTTGTGTTTGTTATTACTCTTATTGAAAATGGTAGATTTCAGTAAGGATAAAAGATAATGATGATGCACACGTATCAGCTCTGAGCACGTGGTTGAACCATATGTTTCTGTATTTGAACAAAATTTATTAATAAGCAAAGACACAGCTACTGGATTTTCTACAAAAGCTTCAGTAAGGGATTGTATGGCTTCATTTGAAAGTTCAAGTGTAGCAGAGTCTTGATAGTCAGAATTAGCTTGTTCCAATGATAAAATTCTTGAATAAAGGCCAGAGAACTCCTAAAAAAGTGAGCGAAAAAATAATCACTATAAGAATTGTTTAGTATTGAAGCATAAAATTTATAATATTTAAATGTGATAAATAACAAATACAGAACAGTAGAGTTATGATTATCTAAAAAGATTGGGACTAGACCACCTTTGGCAAACTAAAGTTTCTGGGTAAAGGAGGATACTCACAATGGTTGTTAAGACATCGTTGAAGTTTTAACACTGTATTTAAACCAGAGTTGGAAAAAAGAGTTTTTTTTTTTTTTTTTTTTAAAGCCTATTCCACCCGAGTTTTCAATCAGAAATCCTTTCTTTTTCAGTGCTTGATAAAAAGCCAGGGCTTTTCCAAGAATCATTTTGATCACAATCTATATTAAGAACTACTGTTTTGCTGCTTCTATTTTTTAGAAAATGATATATACTTTTAAGTCATGCACCTATTTTTAGTCAAAATTAATGTAAAAAAATGTCAAAATTAAAAATAAGAAAATATATGAATTTGAAAACTGTTTAATATTTATATGAAATATTATCAAAATTATTTTTTCTAAAACCCGACCATTTATGAAGGAAACATTTACCTACATTCAGAAATAAATTTTGCGAGCAGCGTTTTGAAAAAAAGTGATCTTTGTAATTCCAAAATACATTCATGAAGCAGTACGGTATTACCTCACATTAGCCAGCATGCCGCAAAATTCAAGGGTCACCAGATTTTCAGTAACAATTACCTGATCCTTTCCGGCATGCCAGAAAAACCGAGGTTAGAAAAAAAATTTGATTTACTGCTATAATAATAAATATATGTTCAACTTAAAAAAATATATGTTATATATACATATACATATATATCATCTTCTAAATAGTTTAATTTTGCAAACATTAATTAACTATACCATTTCCGTTATTATGACGATAAAAATCTCAATGAATTATTTTATAAAAATTATATTAAAACTAAACAAACATTTGTAGTCCTAAAATTTAAATATTTCAGTTGCACAAAAAATTTACTACACCTATTCAATAAATAAAAAATAAACTTACCTCTCTAAAAGGCACTAAAAAATTTTTT
>JAXGGA010003993.1:0-94230 GCA_038373865.1 Uloborus plumipes | reverse complement strand
TCCGCTCTAGCCGATGCCAACTGTTCCGTGAAACTCCCCATCCACCCCATTTAGAAGGAGGCATTCTGCGGAAAATGGGATGGCGGTTTGAAAAGCGTGGGGGAATAATAAGAACCTCCAGAGGAATGGTTGGTGAAACACCACCTCTAGAGATTCGTGTTCTCAGGGATGATTCTACGAATTAGAAGACCTCATTCTATCTCCTGTCGAGTAGAAAATCGAATGAGGGAGAACGCTGCCTAAATACCCCCCTTTACCATCGACACGGTAAAATGTCGTCGTTTTCCAATTTCGCACTGGTTAGATTTGGAAGATTTCACTCCACCGAGGTAACGAAATTTTACACTTTCCTGCTTCTTATCTTTGTGAGAAGTAGCGATTAGAAAACACGAGTGCTCCAAAACGACAACTGAGTGCTGGATTTTTGAGGTACAGAGAACCCAATTCTATACGTCAGAACCAGAACGACATAAGTTCAAAAAAGGCGATTTTCACTTTGTTACTGCATTGCATGTAGAATCTGTATCCACCTATGAGAACATTATTCTATTGGAAATTTATTCACAATTGTGTTTAACAGCGTTAAAAGAGCTCGAGTCCCATCGTTTTTGTATGCATCCGATTATCGTTTTCACCATTTCCTGAAAAGTTTAGAAAATGAAGTATTTTGAAGTGAAAACTTCTTTTGGAGTTTTGGGATTTTTTTGAGATGTTAAAAAAACTGCGACACTGTTACAAGACACCTCTGTATATGAGCATATACATTTTTTGTATATGTATGTAAGTACACAAGCATGTCGGCCTTTTTTGAGACAGGAAACAATGATTGAACTCGTGATGTTACCGTAACCGACACATTTGTACATAAGTATCTACCTCTATTTTCTCCGTTTACACGAGAGTTGAGTTTTGACGGTTAAAAAAAAAATACCCGTAATGGGGGAGTTTCCTTCAGTCAAAAGTACTACTTTTTGTTACTGAAATTGATAGAATGATATAAGAAAATAACATGGGCCTGGAAAATACTTTAATTTTCCCAACAGTTTATTTTTTATTAATTTTTTAAAATACCGTACCTTGAAAACGGGGCGTGGTTTTTGTGACGTTAGTGGTGCACCTAACAGCTCTCTTTCCAATAATAACACCATTTTGCTTGACTTGAGTTGTCCAATCGCAGGAACCGGTGACGTCACGACCTTCGTCATCTCACTACAACCAATTAGATTTCGCGCTTACGTGCACCCCTGACGCCATGCGCAGATGGTTTTTTTTTTTCGGAATAGCATCTGCGCACCGGTTAAAATAATTCATAAAAAATATATAACTGTGTCAAAAAATAAAAAAAATGGTCAATTCCTATGTTTTGAAGCATGTTCTTTCAGAAAAAAATACTTTTGAAATTTCGGAAACTCCCCCATTGTTACTTTTCACTTCTGTCGGCGCTCCCGGAGTACCATGATTCCTTTCTTTGTGTAAGGTAGACTTACCAGTGAATGAGCACCTCGTGATTGTTTTGAAAAAAATGAGTTATGAAAACATTTTTCTCAGATAAACTGGCAATAATGACTTTCTTCTAAACATTCCCAAAAAGGAAACGGCCAGAAAATGATTCTTTTGTTTACTGGTTTAAGTAGTCTTAGTCTGCTTGAACGAAAAATTCCTTGTACATCTGAAAAGAAGTTATGCTTATGTGTTACTTATCGCGAGTTATTTCTACAAAATACTTGCTGTCAGTAATGCGTCTCAAATAGCTTTTATGGAGGAAGGATGGATGGAGTCATTTCTTCTTCATCTCGGATCCAGATTGAGGAGTGCAATCTGGTCGAAAATAGGATCCAATCACGGTCATTGCTGGCCCCGGAATTCCTTTTACGGTTAAAGTATCGTGATATTGATGCTTTTGCGTCCGATATGTTTATGAGTAATGCGGATATGATCAATTGGAGCCGAAATGGAATAATGTATTTTTCCATGATCTATATGTATTAAATGGATGTATGTTTGTGGGTATATGTGTGTTTGTTCCTTGAACTAATCCACAATTTAAGTCAGATCTTTTCCAAATTTGGAACACAGGTTTCTTGATGCTATAGAATTCACATGGGGGGGGGGGGATTCCCTGTGATAGGAGCAGCAACCCCCGGTTTACCTTTTCAAAATCTAGTTTACTTCGGTCAAATTGCTCAGAGTTTGTTCGACCCCCTTGGGGGCTTTGCTTACACAAATTCAGTTTGCATCGGATCATAGGCAAATTTGATACCGAGATTCTTTGGTGTTCTAGAATTTACATAGTCAATTTTCTCCCAATAGGGGGGGGGGGGAGGCATTTTGCCAGAAAATCCGTGAAACGGAATGTTTACGCCTATTAATCGCAATAACACAAAATTTAATTAAAAAAACAAAGCCAAAGAGGTCTAAATTTAAATTGTGACCCATAAAATTGCTCTTTTCCACACATTGACGGGAAATTTGTTTCTTTTATTTAAGCTTGATTGCTGAAAATGTAACACTCGACAGAACTTCTATTTTCGCAGTAGACCGCGCAAAGCAGCTAGTGAGTTAAATAGAAGAAAAACTATCAAATTGGATTCGCTTATGTCAGAATTAAAAGATTCCGCATAGAAAAGTGCTTGATGACGAATAAAAAAGAAAATAGACTTGTTTCTTTCTTTGATGAAGAACAATTATACTTATTTACTGGCTTCTGTTTGAAAAATCGAAACTTGAAAAACTAATCTGCTACTTCTTCAACAGAATTTATGGAAGTACGTATAAAACTAGGAGTGGCCCCAGGAATGAGAGCTCCCCTCCCCAAAAAAGAGAAAAAGTACCCTTAAAACTACCATTTAACACAACTTTCATTTTCGAGGTATACTGTGCTATACTAGGTGAGGCAGCTAGTGCAAAACAAATGTCAGGTATTGCCCCCCTAGACGGTAAATAAATTAGTAGAAAATACGCTTTAAGTATTTCGCAACATACATTTACAAATTGCAGAAATCGCTTTTACGGTAAAAACGGAGCAAAGTACGTCATCCAATCCTCATACTGTAAGGTGGTTCTACTGGGCAATACTGTTATTTATTTCAAGAGAGATTCATTGGTTGACTTTCTCTTAAGATACGTGCATTTTTTCAATCAAATCAACGCAACAACACAACAGAGCCGAAACCTTTTATACGGTATCTCTAATGCATAAACATTATAAGCTGTTCCGTTTTTAACTTGAGCAAGCTGTGTGGATGGAAAGTTCTTCCTTTCAAATTCCATTTTGACAGACAAGCCTTCACATCGCACACAAAGCTTTCACAATCCCTGTTCGTATTTAAATAACCACTATTCAAGGATGTGCAGAGAAAATAGAACACGGTTTTTTTTTTTCCTTCAACAGAATTTTTTGACGTTCTTTTTTGTACCATAAATGTTCTTTCTGGCACAAACATGCGAAGTGGAAAATCTCTTTTTGCATAATGCATGAGGAGACTCATCTCTCTTCATTCTCCATAATTTTAAAAGTTTAGTTGTTTTCGTTTTTTGCAGACGACTTTTTTCGTTCGCCGTCTTTGATTACTTTTATTTGCTTGCACACTAAATTTGCTATCAAGATGTAAGTGGATTAAATTGGCTTAAAAACATTATCTGGGTTTTTTTCCCCATCACTTGAGTAAAAAAATAAGCACAGGAATTTAAACAATAATTTGAAATTTCCGATTGTGTGTGTGTGTGTGTGAGTGCGTGTTTTAGTTCTATTTCTTTAGACTTGATGAGGGTGACATTTTTAGTTTTGACGGAACTGTTGTAACGTAACATTATAAATTTTTCATTAATCGTTGTGGTAAAGTAAGACCGCAGAGATATGGCTGATGGACTGGAAGGGGGCGGAAACGGACTACTTTATTTAGAATTTGGTTGGATTAGCGAGAACGCGCGACTTCACCGCTTACTCATTCTCGCAGATTCACCCTATTTCAAAATTAAAAGTCCGTTTCCGCTTCCAGTTCATCCGCCATCTCTCCGCGGTCTAGCTTTACTGTCTGATCTTCTTAGGTAAAACTTTCCGCACATTTACGCATGCGTCAGGTCTTCTCTGATCAAGAGTGTATCCACAAATGTTCCAAGGGAGCAGCGATTTATTTTTTTTTTCTTACTTGCCTAATTTTTTCGCCATACTTCCTTGTTAACACATGTTGATTACAAATGTTTTGGTCTTCCATTTCGAAAAATTTCCAGATCAGAGCCCCGAATCCCCACAGTTTCCCTTAATATCATAAAGATCAAGTAAAATTGCCTTTTTTGAACTTCAAATTCAAAAAACTGCTGGAGAAAAGTCCCTCAAGGGAGGAGCGATCGCCCCCATCGCCCTTCCCTTGTATCCGCCCTTGTCTCTGATCTTACCAAAATAAGGGTGTTAGGTAAGATAGTAATAAGGGGAAGAATAATAAAAAGCATTTTGAGTCGTATCAAACAACGTGGAACGATGCTAATTTCAAATACGTAGTTTAGTTGAATATGTCAAAGGATATAGTAAATGCAAGTTGTAAACTGAAAACTTGGGAAACTTTTCCCTACAGTCCATCTACTTTTCTATAAGTGGAACTGTTCGCGAGTGTCAGACGCAGTTTTCACGGACGGACAGTACCTCTGTTTTCTTTAGAGTGGAAGTGCTATTCCAAAAATATTGTAAAGAATATGAAGTTGCATGGTCCCTTTCATCCACTTGAATTCCATGACCGTTGCGTTATTTTCAGGTATTGCCATTTAAATTTAATAAAAATAAGCTCCAAGAGATTAAGGCGGGAATTCAAGTAAAACACGGACGATCGCAATTCCCCAATGCAATCGCAAATTCCCAAATTTGGATACGTTACAATCGCTACGAGATGCGATTCTAATGTAATTCGACTTCCAGTAGCGATTGCAATTTGCGATCGCCTCGAAGCGATTGCAATGGTGTTTCACTTGAATTCAGCTCAAAGAGTGAAGAAAATAGTTGTGATATTCGCTATTCCAGTTGAACTATACTGTTGAGTTAAGGAATATAGGTACTTATATTGTCCTTATCATTTCAAGGTGATAATTTAAAACATTTTGGCTTTAATTTAAAGTACATTTTCTTAAAATTACTTTGAGTTAGTATTTTTATCGCCATTTCAAGGTTTTAAAATATTCGTAAAAATACTTACACGGGATGGAATAACTGGCTGCCCACTCAAAACATTATTATCCGTACTGGCATCGACCGTCGTATGTTGCGTTCAATTTTGTTTGTGATAGGAAAAAAGAAGAAAAAACAATCAACTTTAGTGCAGTGTATATGATATACGCATTCAATGTTGTTGTCTTGTATCAGCTGGGTTTGCAAATTGGGATGAACTGCTTCACTTTTTCAACTGCACACCGCAATTTCGTGTGAAGTGCGACTTTTACAATACACGCATGCCATAGAGACCCGTTTATAAGGTTGGCAACTATTCACAGCATAACAACACATTCACACAAGGAAAGGATAGGGTAAGTACTCCAGTAGTCGGCCACAATGACATAAAACTCCTCATAAATAGTACATTTTTAATTCAAAATCAGATATGACGACCTATCCTCAATCATCAACCAGTGGCAGTTAAGTTTTGGGTACTTTTTTTGAATAAGTAATGAGTCATTTCATTGTGAATTGTGTGCCCGTCATCCAAGATTGCTATTCTGCTTATTTTTCAGCTAAGATGATTCTGTGGCCGACTCCTGGAGCATTTACTAGTGTTGACAACAGCTTGGATTTTAAAAAATATATATTTTTTAATTTCTGAAACAAGTAGGTGATTCACTATCAGAAAGGTTCATTCTAAAGTTTTAACTTGTTTTTGTTGCTCTATTGATAGCTGAAAGTTCTAGGTTAGCCAAGATCAACAAAAGATGTCTTAAATGGCCGACTACTGGAGCACTTACCCTAAAAAAGAGAAAGTATATCCCACATACGCACTCAATCTGTGGGAGAAAAAAAAAGCATCGTGAAATTGAAGGGTGACATTAGAAAAAGAAAAACTGTTAATTTTTTTTAAATATGCACTGAAATAAATTTATAGAAAGCTTTGCATGCGCTAAAACTTTTTGCAAGGATTATCAAAGGAGTAAAAATTAAGGATTAAAAAAAATAATATACTTTTCTAAAAAATTGTATTAATTTACTGTTTGTTTTTACGTCCTGTAAAGGTTTTAAGACAGCTGTTCTATTGTTCTAAGCCTTAACCAAGACATATGCGCCTCAAAACGCTGATTCTTGACAATTAGGAGCCTTTTAAATATTTATTTCGCATCCTTTTATAATTCCACTTTTTTCATTCTTAAAATGCATGTTTTCATTGCATTTATATACTTTAGTTTTAGTAAATTCATAACTGTTATCTTAGGTTCTTAGGTCAAGTTAATGATCTTCTTCTGAAATGTTTTGTAAACAAATAAAGCAAAAGTTACTAGAGCTCATTTTCCATAGTTTGTTATCAAATACTCCAAGCATTTCTTTCTCCTCAGAGAGCATTTTCTCTACCAACTCTAGTACTTGAGAGCAAAAACTCATCCTCATGGGAATTGGAATCTGGATTGTCCTGATGTTTAACGAGATCTCTAATTATTGTAAGAGGGGAGTTTGTTTTATACTTTGAATATTTGCATTATTTGTTGCTGTATACTGTGGTTTAATATACAGGATTATTCTAAATGGACCCCTTTTTCAAAATTCATATTTATTAAAGTTTTCAACGAAAATTAACATTCTTTATATCAACGGAAAGAGGATATTCGAAATTTTTTTTTCATATATAATCATAAATGTTCAATGTGTCCACCGCGTGCTGTACGGCAAACATGAGTGCGGTAACCGAATTTCACAACTACCGAATTTTCACACTACCAGTTTTTTGAAACTGCTTAAACCAACGGCTTATGCTTTTTTTTAGTTGGGGCTTTAATTCCAAATTTGGCACGAAATGCCCGCTGCACTAAAATTTGTGACGCAGTTTTTACAAACAGAAGAACGCAGAAAACCTTTTGGTCCACGGTCGCCATTTTCCTCAGCTGCGCCAGTAAATCAAATTATAATCCAATCCGATGCAAACTCTACTGGTGCGCCCTCTTTTTGCAGCTTCAAAAAAAAAAAAATTTTGCAATCAAAAAAAAAAAAAAAAAATTTGAAATTTCATCTTTCCATTGCAATAAAGATTGTTCATTTTGGATTTGTAATAAATATGAACTAGGTGACCCGTGCGGAATTCCGCAAAAAAAAAAAAAAAAAAAAAAAAAAAAAAAAAAAAAACTTTAAACTTAAAATTTAATACGACAATTTTTATTGGCTTCATTTGCACAACATCGCCATCTACTGCCGTCGTTCTGACAACTTTTCAAAGAGATCAAAGACACGTTCACTTTTACAACTACTACAAAAGTGATACCCTATATTAAAATCAAATACCCAAGGCTACCACTAAACTAAATACTAACGTTATCGCAAAACTACCATAGTATTTTGAAACAATAAAAGTTACAATTAAGGTTTACCGAGCTAAGCCTTGGCTTGAAATGTCGCATTTAAAATTGATTTGAACAACAATGTAACGATTTTAAGAGATGAGCAAAAAATTTAACTTTTTCAAACTTCAATCGCTTATAAGTCGCTTAAACGTGGATTTTCGAGATTCTCCTTACGCGGCGCTAGCGGAGAAACGTTCTAAAGAACGCATTTTTTTTAATCTTTCGAATGAAATCAAAATGGAGACGATACGACAATTATTTCGCTAGATAGAGTCACTTTTGTGCCCAAAAATTGACGTTCGAATAAAAAACGAACCGACACTTTTTAGAGGATGGGTCTAATTTTCGTCAATAGCCCGCGGGATAAGCTTCAAAATCATAAATTTTCTTGCAATTCGATAAAGAAATAAGCGAGTTTCGACCGGGTATAGGATTCGGCTTAGAGAAATAATATATGGCGATTTTTAAAAAGGGGTCCATCATTTAGAATAGCCCTGTATATTTTTGATCATGTGTTTTATGTTATGAATATCTATACACAGGACTGTTATTTCAACTTTTTCTTGGGGAGGGGGGGATAGGACAAAGGGCACATATTAAATGCAAATTTTATCGTAAAACAACAAAAACCACGTCTACTTATATTTAAATACGTTGATTTCCGTAAGCTACGTGGGTCGGGGGGGGGGGGAGAAGTGCCATCATCCAGGGCCCGAATGATTGCAGGATCTTCTCGGTTTGGTTTTCCCTGAATGACGTACGTGTTTATTAATATTAAAAAAAAATACATAAAGTGATCAATATGATCTTGGTTACATACGGCTGAGGGAGGGGGGGGGATTAGGTATTGGTCCCTGACCTTCTTTGAAAAAAGACGGTCCTTGTCTCAGTGGCGTAGCTAAGGAGAGATTACATGATGGTTTGAACCGCCCTCCCCAAAATGAGTAACACATTTCAAATATGAAAATGTCCATTTTTGTTTCACATACTTTTCCTACTCGTTTGGTAAAAGAGAAATCAAATTTTAATGCATACTAGCTGCCAAGGCAGCTAGATTAGCTTCCAGCGGCATGTTCAAGCATAACGCCCCCCCTCAACTTTTACCTCATTCTGATGTCATATTATTTGATAGAATTTAATGCTCATAAGATTTCAGGACATACTACGCACGTGGCCCACTAATACCCCAAGCAGCGTGGCCCGGCGAACCAACGCCGGGCACCGAAGCGTGGCCCGGCGTTGCACGGGCACTTCGCGCCTTTCGTTTCGTTTCGTTTCGGGCTAATGCCCGGGTTTTTGATGAGGACTACAATCTAGTGTTTTGCCTCCGTTACATACACTGGCGGAAAAAAAAATCCCAACACCAAGAAAAAATTGCCGTACAGTAATGAAATTTGGGTAATGCAATTGTCTAGTTAACATGTTTAATTGATTAAATGTACAAGATCACTGGCTAATTTAAGCTCAAGAAAATGAAGTGCAAATGTTAAATTACGTTACTTTAATAGCCGGTGTAACTTCCAGAATTTTAAAGGCAAGCCTGCAAGCATGCATGCATTGTGTCATACAGGTGCCGAATGTCACTTAGTGGTATGGAGTGCCATGCTTGTACACTTGTTGTGTCAATATTAGGACAGTCATTGCTGACTGTGGATGATGCTGGAGTTGCCGTCCAAAGATATCCCATACATGATCAATTAGTCACAGATCTAGTGATCTTGCAGGTCATGGTAACATTTCAACACTCTGTAGAGCACATTGCGTTACAGCAGCGGTGTGAGGGCGAGCGTTATCCTGTTGGAAAACTCTCCCTTGAATGCTACTCATGAAGGACTGTACTACTGGTTAAATTAACAGACTGACGACAAATTTTCAGTCAGTGAGTTTGGGATAACCACAAGAATGCCCCTGCTGTCGTAGGAAATTACTCCAGAGACCACAACTCCAGGTGTGAGTCCCGTGTGTCTAGGCCGTAGACCGCTTGGATGCAGGCGGTCCTCTGGCCTCCTTCTGACCAATATACAGCCACCACTGGCACTAATTCAGAATCTGTTTTCATCAAAAATTACAACAGATCTCCACTCCGACCTCCAGTGAGCTCTGTCGTGCCACCACTGCCGTCGGAAAAGGCAATGGTTTGCAGTCAATGGAATACCGGCTACAGGCTGCCTGGCTCGGAGCTGTCCTTGAAGTAAACAGTTTCTTACCGTTCCTTGGGTCACGACGGTACCAACTGCAGCTCGAATGTCAGCCGCAGATGCAGTACGATGCGCCACAGCCGTACGCAAGATTCGGCGATCTTCCTTCTCAGTCGTGCCACGTGGCAGGCCGAAACTCGATCTTCTTGAGGTAGTATCATCCCTTGCCCATAGCTTCCAATAATCATGCATGGTGGAAACATTCCCACCCAAGTCTTTCTGCAATATCGCGAAATGAAAATCCACCTTCTCATAGCCAATTTGTACGACCTCGTTTAAACTCGGTGAGCTGTTGATAATGGCTTCTTCGTCTTCTTAAAAGTTATTCCTGGCTAACATGAACATAATTCGTCCAATTTCACGAAAAAATAATACACACGAGCTTCACAACACGATTTTAAAACAAGCCTTATTTGCATGTTCTGAGTGACGCCAGCTGCGCCACACTTATGCGCAGAACACGAAATTTCAATCAATGTCATCTTTCAGTTGTATAAACACGCCTACCAAATTTCGTTTATCTAACACAAGTCTTTCTTGGTGTTGGGATTTTTTTTGCCGCCAGTGTATGATTTTTATTACATATATCTTGTACAGACAATGTATGAAAGAATTACATCACAAAGGAAGGAAATTACATCCGGAGCGAGGGTGGGAGTCGAACTCACCGTCTCAGACACTTTGCGCCTTTAAAGTAGTGAGGAAAGTTTCAACAAACTACTCGCCGCCAAGGCAGCTCGCTGACAGGCACTTCAAGCCTTTACTTTTTTCCTGCATCGAAAAATCATTCGAATTATTGAGATGCTTCGCGTCATCAAAATGGTAAGGAAAGTTTCAGCAAGTTCAACTCGCTCAAGGAAAAGAAGCAGACATAGATACTTAGTTTTTAAAATCAGCAGATGGCCTTTTCATTTAATTTATATTTCAAAATATTACAAGTAGATAGCGATAAAAATACTACTTACGTGGCCCGATAATGAGTTTCATGTTTGATTTAGCTAAAGCCTTCAACCAAAATTCTCATCATCATTATTATTACGGTTTTATAGCAACCACGTTTTGTAACAATGGACTTCCTATTTTATCAGTTAAGACAAACTGCTTTAAATTTGAAAACTTATTAATTGAAATCTTCGTTAGTTAAAATCATATAATTATATAAATTAAAACTAAGGAAGCCTGAAAAATTACCAATCTATCGGTACCTGGTTCGACTTTCAGTTCATTGGAGTTCAGGAGAAAGAAGCATGACATAGATAGATAGATAGATAGATAGAAAGAAAGAAATATACTCAGGTTTTAATGTAAGCAGATTTTCTACTCCTGGTATATTATCTTCTGTTCTAAGCCAGACTAATGTAAGTCATATTATTACGACTTTGCAAGAGAGCGTGAAAACATTTGTCAATTACAAACGAAGTTTTGCGGGGAGGGGGGGGGGTTGCGCTTTTTTAACACTGGTAATAATTGTGAAGGATATTGTTTTTATGAATTATTACCTTATGGTTATATACGGTTTCGGGTTCTACTTACTATGCAGTAACAAATTGAAAATCGTCATTTTGGACACGTGAGTCTGACTCTGAATTAAACACATAAGGAAAAATTAAAGTAAAAAACAGATATTTTTCCTAATTTAAGGACTTCTTTTATTAGGCTGAATTTCGCTCTCTTTTTTTAACTTTATAAATACACAATTGAATGTATTCAAAATTAGTATTAAGTATTGTCAATGCATTAATATATTGAACCCACTCCGCGTTTAAATCCTGGCTGTGCCACTGACCTGTCAATTTTTATATTTAACTGAAAACTACTTAAAACTGCTTTTTATAAAACGTCAGGAGTATTTCCATGGCATAACACTACACAAACAGCTTTTGAAATGTGAGTAAACTATTGGGTTACCCGACATAAACTCGGAACAAAAATGTTATAGATAAGTCAACCTTTCATTTATAGTGCAGTAGAAATAAGCCAAAAAACACCTTGAGGTCGAACAAATTGCAACAGAAACGAAACCTGGTGGAAATGATAGGTAATAGACTCCTAATGAACATACTAAAAGTATACATCCGTACTGGTGGGACAAATATGTTTTTTTGGCCGCCATCTTGAAAAATCATGAAAAAATTTCAAAAATTCAAAAAAATTATGTATGGTATCAAATAAAAGGAAATTTTAAGCTGAAAAGGAATAAAACATTGAATATTTGAAGTAAAGTGAAGATAATAAAAATATACACCTTTAATGTTACTCAAAATGCGGTTTTTTTTTGGCCGCCATCTTGAAAATCGTGAAAAAAAAAAATACATAATAACAAAAAATCGTATGCGGTATCAAATAAAAGGAAATTTCATGCTGAAATTGAAAATAATATCCAATATTTAAGGTAAAGTGAGCAGTCTAAAAATATATGTCCTTACGGTAGCGGGAAATGCTCTTTTTTAGTCGCCGTCTTGGAAAAGAGTAGATTTTTTGAAAACAAAACATATCATTATATGGTATTAAATGAAAGGACATTTTTTATTGAAAAAGAATAATGATTTTGGTTTAAACTAATAAATGAAAACAATTAAATGGAGCCCATAGCACTAAAATCTTTTATTGTGTAAAAACATTATTTATTAATCTAAGAAGCATAAAAACTGTGAATAACTTTGCCTCCAAGTACATCTTTATCAAGATTAAACAAATACCTTTTCTTTAAAAGTTTAATTGGATGATTAAACAATTTCCGAAATTGAAAGCATAAAAAAAACATGCAATTAAAAAAGTTTTCACAAAATAAAGTATTTACATAATTAAAAAGGAAATATCATCATCATTAGTATCAAAATCCAAAATGTCTCCTGTGTTTGTCCAGTTCTTTCCACAACAGTTTCTACAAACTACAGAACATGGAAGTCCATATCGACGACATGTGCATTTTGTAGTGTTACATGGTTCTACTAGTGTACTTTGGCAGGTACATTTAATTTTGTTTAAGAGTTTATCTGGTGCGGGGCTCAAGTCTGTCGATATCGGCTGAAATTCTTCATCTACCAACTGCCAACCCCAAAGTGAGGGATCAGGAGTTTGTAGTTCAAGGTTTTTCCAAATGAAGCACTGCAAATGTACTCGATATAAGTGATATTTTGCTGCATTTTGTGTTGGAGGCAAGCGAGCAATTTCAAATTCTTTTATAGCTGATTGGTCGTAGCGAAGTGCATTTCAGTGGTCTGTGTCAATGTTACCTCCATATATTGACACAATTATCTTACAACCAATTTCGACCAAATATTCTTTTGTAACATCCTTCAATGATCCAAAATTGCAAGCTCAATCGCTTAGAGTGCCAGATTTATTACATTTTTGAAAACAGAGGATTTATTTTTGACAAATAAGGCACTGGTTGTGTCACACGCTGTCAATGCGTGAACAGAAGGTAAAGTTTCGCAAGCTTTCTCTCCGATTGATATTTTAATCGCTTGGATGTCATGAACTTTATCCGACTGTGTGGCAGACTGCATTAAAATATTCTTAGACGAATGATACAGTAAAAGAATTAAAATATCTGTATCATCCGCAACTACTGTCACATGTTGGTGCTGGCCTAGTTTTAAAGCTTCATTAACTATCACCGTGTCTGCATCACCTTCCGCTTGAATCACATAATGACCTTTCCTTTCAAAACAACTAACCAGTATCTTGACAAAACGTTGCTTGTTTTCAGAGTTGGAAAGCAATTTGTCTTTTTTCATAACTATTGGTGAATTTTCATCGAATATTATTTCAACTGATGACTGCTTTATGCGCAATCTGTGTTCCATGTCTTTTATGTTGGGTTTCTTATACCCATCGAACACTACGGTCACTTTTTCATATCTTTTGTTCACAAATGATTCGTATTTACTTACAACATCTCCAAATGTTGCAGAAGCGGACCATGGTAATTGGTGAACTAATGCACCTCCATCAAGAACGAAGGAAGTGCTCTGATGCAACTGAATTGTATTGACATTTAATGTATCTAATAACCTTGCCAATGAAGATTTATCTGTTTTCCTCATCATCTGGGTACTATGGTCAAATAGTGCAGTTGGTAAAGTAAACAATTTATTACTGAAAAACTCACTTGCATCTTGAGCACTATCTAAAGAGATACAGGCAAGCATCCTCTGTGTCAATAGACGTGAATCTATGTAGTGAGTCTCACCAGCAATGATAATTCCTTTTGTTAGTGCTTTCATAGTTACTGCTTGGTATGATTTCAGTAAAGTTTCATCTTTAAAACACTTACCTGTGAGTTTATTTAGGATGTTTTTTCCAATGATATCAGCATTTTCTGTTGTAACTTTGCTTTTGCTATCCGTTATTCCGTTAAAAATGTTCCATAAACCACTTGAAAGAACAGCAAATGGATTGTGGTCTACGAAGAATCGCATTATCTTTTTTATGTCTTCGAAATCTCTTTTCATCCTTGCATCTGTGAAATCGATATGTTGTTCACTGCCAATGAGTGAAACATTGGTCAGCAAGCTTAGTGAACATGTTACTTCGCTGCAACTAGAATGGCTCAAAATCAAGGTTGCATGTTGACTTTCAGTCATTCCTCTTCCCCGTGTCATGCCAGGGCGACTTTTTGTGCATTTCATGAGTGTTTGTTCGACGTGCACATCGATGTGCAATGTCACATCTTTTGTGGGAAACCAAAAAGACCTTGGGAATTATTTGCGTGATTTAATGTAACAGTTTTTTAGCACTTGAGACGTAAATACAAGCTTATGTACGTTTAATTGTTTTGCATTTTCCTACCTATTTCATCTTTATACAAATTTTGATTTAAATATCCCATTAATATTATTTTTCAGTGTGAAATTTCCTTTCATTTGAAACCACATTATGATACATTTTGTTTTTAAAAAAAGTCCATGCTTTTCCAAGATGGCGACTGAAAAAAAGCATTTCTCGCTACCGTACGGGTATATATTTTTAGAATGCTTACATTGCTTTAAATATTAGATGTAATATTCCGTTTTGGCATGGAATTTCCTTTCATTTGATACCACATATGATTTTTTAAATATTATTTATTTTTTTCATAGTTTTAAAGATGGCGGCTAAAAAATCGCATTTTGCGCGACAGTACAGGTGTACATTTTCAGTATCTTCACTTTACTTTAAATGTCCCACATTTTATTACTTTTTAGCTTGAAATTTTCTTTCATTTGATACCACACATAATTTTTTTGAATTTTTGAAATTTTTGAAATTTTTTTATGATTTTTTAAGATGGCGGCCAAAAAAACATATTTGTCCCACCAGTGCGAATGTATACTTTTAGTATGTTTATTAGGAGCCTATTACCTACCCTTTCCAGTAGGTTTCGTTTCTGTTGCAATTTGTTCGACCCCTAACGCTATTTCTACTGGACTATTATACGGAGCCTTGCTTTTCCCTAGTGTCTTAAAGCAATAGGCCCTGCATTCCAGTACTAGAAAAACACAACAATTCGTCTCCAAAAACATTAAATTAAAAACGAAAGCGATCGGAGGCGGATAGAATTTAAATCCTCCTCCTTTTATGATGGCTTCCATATTTCCGAATAACGGGGTGGAGAAATGAGAATGTAGCGCATGAGTTGAGCCCGCGCGGGTCTCTTAAAAGAGCACCCTGTTGCGCGAATAATTGAATGGCTTTTTATGGCGCTATAAAATCTTTTACAGCTCTTGCATTGCTGCCGGAGCGGAGGTGCGTCGATGGTTTTTCGATTTCAATTGGCTGTTATGAGTTGATTCGTAGAGGGATGTTTTCAGAAATACATTTTCTGTGGAAAGGTAGTAGATTTGTAGTTTTTTAAAGATACATATTGCTGTTTTTGTTCAACACCGCTTTATCTTGAAAGATGATTTTGCAGTTTCTGAATAGATGTTTTGGGTTGTGGTTGCACGATCGGTAAAACAAGGCGTTGGACTCGTAACCGGAGGGTCCTGGGTTTCATTCTAGCCGGTCAAAGATTCACCGTCTTCACTAATGGTGGCTGGGCGTGTGGGTCGTAGTCAAAGTCCTCCAAGTCTCCATTCCAGATCAATGCCTCTGAGGGGTGCTGGACCAGGGATTGCTCGGTTTCTGGTCTGGATAAAAAATAGAGCTCTCTTCAGGGATCGTTGAACTGTCAAAACCACGTGTAGTTGCAGGTACGGAGACTCTGGTAGGAAATGAATGAATGTAATGGTCAATACAGATGAAGTCATTCTTGGACTTCATTTGTATTGACCAGGAAAGCTCGTGATAGTGTAAGATTGAAAAAAGTAAATAGCAATCGAAAGAGCATTGGTAAACATGCTTCTAGACGCATCTATTATTCTCTGACTTTTCCCCATTTATCAAAATATGAGATCCTAAATCTAACGAAGTTTAAAGAAAACTCGCTAAGGTGAGCGAATTTCAGTCAAGTAATGAAAACCATTTTCCACATCATCTGCAGATGGATGCAAACGTACGTTTCTCTGTTTGTATAGGTCCTAAAATTGATAACCTTTCAGAGCAGTTTTAAGTTCGGGTGTTTTTATGAATCTCAGGACTGAACTTCAATTTCAGTTAATTAATCGTGTAAATCCTAAGTCTGTACGTGAAATTAATGAATGAAAATTTGTAGGTCCGCGGTTTTCGTTGTATTAGCCCCAGTCCCGGATATTAATAAACGCACCTTTCAGAGTATAAGACAATTACTTGCGTTGTCGGGTAGATGATACATAAAGAAATAGTGAAATAATAAATGCTTCATTTTAAAATTGGAATCAAGGTAAAAATTACAACTAATTTTAAACTTAATATAAAAAAAAAGAAACAAGAAAATGTTGAACTGGAAAGCCAATTAATGTACACCCCATGTTCTGCCATAATTAATTTCAGTTTATCCGTTTGCTTGAATTATGCTTTCACTTTAAAAAGTCTGTAAGTAGGCTCAATACAGGCTAAAACAATGACATTTTCACTATAGAAAACAAAATAGCTCATTGCTGTGAAGGCTGGGTGCAAAGTACAAGGCTGATACTGTCGTCTATTAAACATTTCCAAAATTGCTCATTTCCTAAGAATTTTCTACAATATACTGCACTAAGTTTCCCAGTTTCAACGTGAGAAATTCTTTTTCAGCTGTGGCATATTTTGTGCATCAATTGCTTACATTATTAAAAAAAACTAATTTTCTTAGCTTTTTAAAAACTGTTCAATTAATTAATCCCCGGAAAGTCGTTCGTTGTTGTGGGTGCGTACCCCAGTGATTTTCTTTAATTCTATTTGTATGGCAGATCGTTAGGTGACCTGAGTGAGCAATTCGGTTTTTTTTTCTTCTTTTTTTTGGATAAATACGGTTTTAAAATATTTTTCTTATTAGAATCAGCAGTAGTAAGAAAAAACACAAAATAAAGAGCAAAAAAAAAAAAAAAAAGAAAATAACTGATCATAATATGATACTTGTACTTTTTTTTTCTTGTACTTTGAAATAGTTTTTCACAAGGTGTTTTTAATTTTCTTAAATATAATTTATTCATTACTCCACCTTCGTTTTTTGAATCAGTTGGTTCCTTATTTAGTGTTTCACTTAATTTCATTGCTTCATTTGTCATTCTGGTTTAAATTAAGTATAGCTTATGATCGCTATTTTCAACGAAAAATTTATTAACTGATATCTAAAAGCCAATATATTTCAGAGGTAATGAATGAAATTGAAATATTATGCCGCATTCAATGTAAATATAAATACTTGATGGAAATGACGTCGGATTTATAATCGGCCTATAAAAGAGTTATAAGCAAAATTAAAGGTGAATTACGAGAGTCGGATTTTCCACGTAATGGTACACACTTGCCTCATCATAATGGTACGCACTTGCTCCGCATAATAGTACGCACTTGCTCCGCATAATAGTACTCATATGCCTCATGATAGTGGTACGCACTTGCCTCATCATAATGGTACGCACTTACCCCAACCTTACTTTAAAGAAAGGAAAAGTGCGTACCGTTCATATAAACAAATTTTAGTTAGAGTATCTGATCAAAATACCTCATATATGTTATTAGTAGCTATTACTCAAAAGAAACAACTTGCATTTCTTGACTTCAATTGCTTGGTATGACTACAAGAGAAACTTAAACAAAACCTTCTCAATCTTTACTTTAGAGTTTTTTTGAAGACATTTAAGTTGTCTCTGATTGTGTTTCGTCTATTGAATCCAGGCCTGAATTCTACCTATTGAAATTATCATTAGACAGTTATCTAACATAGTCGATGTGTTGCAGAAGCCATTTCAGGACAGTGTTCATATATTTCCCAGTGGACGCACTTACCCCGTGGACGCACTTACCAGAACTCACCCTATATCAAAACTTCGTTGAAAACTTTGAAACTTTTTTTTTTCAATTCAGCTGCTGTCAAAAAGTTTTTTAGCTAAACTTTTGCAAGATATTTTAGTACGAAAAACTATCTAGAAAAAATTTATTTCCCAACATGGCTGATATCCGTTATACTAAGAACTTTAATTTGTAAAGAACATTCATTTTTGTTGCGTATTTAAATTTTTTGCAGCAATTTTACAGTTTATCTCCAAAAACGAATCCACAAATGTTTGGTGTCATAGTTTTTTTAGTTGATCATATATTTATACGTCAATGGAAGCAATACATTTCATTTTTCAGAGTTTTATCCAGCGAAGTCCAAATAAATATGTTGAATTTTAAACATTCTTCCATGCGCTTAGCGATAGCAGTACTTATAGTTTTTGGAAACAAAATCACCGAATCCTCGATTTGCATTCTAAGAATTACTATCGCCAATCATTATTCATTCGATTTTCATCTTATATGCAGTATCACTAGAAATTGGCGATCACTCAAGCTTTTGGACCACTCGATTTACTACTGCAACTATTTGACTGAGAGATTATAGAATATCATAAAACTGGGTTGCTCTTTTGAGCTCTGCATAAATTAAAGATTACGGATAAGTTTTCCGAATTCCTTCGTTTTTTTCCCTACTTCTTGAAAATTACTGAGAAATCCCGGGATTCCCGGAATTTCTCAGTAATTTGAATTTCTGCAAAATGATAAAAGTTTCCAATTTCCCGGAGAATACTTGTCTAGGGAGACTTTCCGGGGTTTAATTAATTGAACAGTTTTTAAAAAGCTAAGAAAATTAGTTTTTTTTAATAATGTAAGCAATTGATGCACAAAATATGCCACAGCTGAAAAAGAATTTCTCACGTTGAAACTGGGAAACTTAGTCCAGTATATTGTAGAAAATTCTTAGGAAATGAGCAATTTTGGAAATGTTTAATAGACGACAGTATCAGCCTTGTACTTTGCACCCAGCCTTCACAGCAATGAGCTATTTTGTTTTCTATAGTGAAAATGTCATTGTTTTAGCCTGTATGCCCATGTCTCATCCTACATTTAAGAAGGGGTAAGTGCGAACCCTGGCTTAAACACAGACTGATTAATGTATTAAACCAAAATAAACTATGTAGATTATAAGTGATTATTATTAAATAAAAACAACTTACATTTGCTCACTTAGTCTTATTAAAAGGACAGAGGACAGTTACCTAACATATTTAATATGTGCCAGAAGTTTTTTCCTGCTCATATTCACATAATTTAAGGTGGACGCACTTACCCCGCTAGGTAGGGAAAGTGCGTACCTTAGAATAGGTATCATAAACCAGGTCACAAAACCTATACTTATGGTTTATTTGACATATTATATGTTTGAAAATCTTAGTAAAGGATCTGCAAAGAAAACTTAAAAAAAATTGTGAGTGTACAAGATTTTTCAATAGAGCAGCATCCTTGAGAACATGAACTTTGAAAAAAAGGGTACGCACTTACCAGAACTCACCCTATAAATGTTTCACTAGCTGAGTGGCCCGGTGTTTCACGGGCTACCTTAGAAATGAAAGCGATGTCAAGTGACGCACCCGCTTTCGGTAGAGCAACAAACTCACCGCCACGGCGACTCGCAACTGTCTGCGTCCTCAATACATAGTTACCAAAACAATACTTCTAATGAACGCCCTTTCTCGAGAAGAGTGGAAACTAATCCGCTCGTGCTTTTCGACCATAATTATAAGCATTATTATTTTTAAACTTTAAAAATAACTCTTTACATTTCCCGTTTTGTGAAATAGCCTAAAGTGTTCCTGATTAAATGGACTATCCAACACAAAAAGAATATTTCAATTCGAACCAGTAGTTCCTGAGATTTAGCGTACTCAAACAGACAAACTCTTCAGGAACATGCAATACACCGCCAACTCGTTAATTTCGATCCATGTTCCTGCCTTAGCCCTTGCTTAGTGGCGGTTACTCACTGCTTTAAACTCTTCAGGTTTATATTATTAGTAAAGATTACATTTTACTCTGATATATGTCAAGTTCTATGCTGTTTTACTTATACACTGCGATGCAAAAGTTTAGACAAAATGCAAATATGTGAATAAAAAGAAAACTATTCAACGAAATGCTTTCCAATTTCTACTGCAGGTACACAATATGGTCCCAAATACGTGTCTGGAGTTCTTATAACTATAACTGGAATCAAATTTTGGATATTACAAAAGACATTCTTTTACATTGTAGCAAAAGTTTAGACAATAGTCAGATTTTATGCAAATATCCTTTGAAATGTGATTGGTGGAGGAAATGCGGGACTGTATTATTCATTTATAAAGTGCAGAGACTGCTGAATAAATAATCAAAATCTCAAAAGCTCTTTAGTTCTCGTGTAAAGAAATTGAGAAAGTTTGGAAGCCGAAATTTGAAAATAAACCTACTTTAATAATTTTTTGTCTTTTAAATCGGCTCTAGTATGGTAGTACATTGTTTTTTACTTTGTGGAGAGCAAATTCAGACATGCGTATTGATGAAAAAGTCCAAGGAAAATTATATTTCTTAAGGATGAAGGAATTGAAAAAACGGCTCAGACTGACGATTCGCCACTTAATCCTACAAAACTTCAACTTTGGTCAAAAACAGCACGTGACAACATAAGTAGATGAACAACTGAATCGGAATGCATAAAAAAAAAACAAAGAATTGTGCCTGAGCCTTTTCGGACAGAGTGTCCCAAATAAGCCAGATTTTAATGTGAAAAGCAGCATATGTATCATCGTACACTAAAAAATGAATGGTACTTTCTTTGATAAAAATTATTAAAATTGGGATGGCCTAGATGGATTATAATTCTTTTCGCGGGACTTGAGAAATATCCAATGATCATATGCTGTGCTGCTTTTACCAATATAATCTGGCTTATTTGGGACACTCCGTCTGAAAAGGCTCAAGCACAATTCTTTGTTTTTTTTACGCATTCCGATTCAGTTGTTCAACTACTTATGCTGCCACGTGTTGTTTTTGACCCAAGTTGAAGTTTTGTAGGATTAAGGGGCGAATCGTCAGTCTGAGCCGTTTTTTCAATTCCTTCATCCTTAAGAAATATAATTTTTCTTGGACTTTTTGATCGATACACGTGTCTGAATTTGCTCCCCACAAAGTAAAAAACAATGTACTACCATACTAGAGCCGATTTAAAAGACAAAAAAAAAAAGTAGGTTCACTTTCAAATTTCGGCTTCCAAACTTTCCCATCTTCTTTACACAAGAACTAAAGAGCTTTTGAGATTTTCAATATTTATTCAGCAATGTCTGCACTTTATAAATGAATAATACAGTCCCACATTTCCTCCACCAATCACATTCCAAGGGATATTTGCATAAAATCTGACTATTGTCTAAACTTTTGCAACAATGTAAAAAAATATCTTTTGTAATATACAAAATTTGATTCCAGTTATAGTTATAAGAACTCCAGACACGTATTTAGGACCATATTGTGTACCAGCAGAAGAAATTTGAAAGCATTTCGTTGAATAGTTTTCTTTTTATTCACATATTTGCATTTTGTCTAAACTTTTGCATCGCAGTGTATGAGGGAGGATTACTTTCTCATTTCGTTGCCGTTCTAATTTCATATTGACTATTAATCTTTCTGGCTCTCTTTGCTTCTTAAAAATGGATTTTTGCCTCCAGCTTTGTTAATCCTATTCCAGTCTGACGAGTGCCAATAAGAACGAAACTGCAGTCCTTGCATAGAATAACCGAGTCGGCGGTGTATTGCATCTCATTTGTTGTTTTGTAAATTAAATCTTTTTGCAGTTTATCTTTAAAAATAAGTTCGCTCAGCTGAGGAGTCGTTTATTTATAACCATCCATTATTTGAAATCCAATTAGCTTTTACTTTTACTTTCATTTATCTTTTTTTTTAATATCGGCTCTTATTGTAACTTTTTTTTGACTTGTTTGTACCGCTTCTGTGGAACACGTTACGATGTACGATCTGAAAACGACTGCAGTAAAAAAAAAAAAAAAAAAAAGTGAATATGGATATCTCGGTTTCAAATTATGTTTTTCGAATTGCGATTAGTGTGTGGCGTACGTCTAACAGTACATAACCCAACTTTACTCACCAAAGTTGAGTTTGAAACTGAAATACTTTCAATAAAATATTTTAATTAAAAATCACTTTTGCTACATAATTTAATATGACTCTTTTTAGGTCAATGTCTGTTGCGTAAACGTGCCCCTTATCAGAGGCATTTTACGCAGTCTCAGTGTCTTACGCAGACCCAGTTTCTTTTACGGAGCGGCATTTTTCATTATTTTGACATCTAACTCAATTATGTTAGTTCTTTGAACATAATATCTTACCATCTATAAAATAAATAATACTTATAATGAGCAAAATAGTCTGTAAAATTAAAGCCGAATAGACATGAAGACATAACGATGATTCTAAGCTACTTCTCTCACTCAACTAAACCTTAAATGATGATTTTCAAAACTAAATAACCTGAAAAAACCAAAAAGGTTTGACACAGTACGGCGCAAAAAAGCTTTAAGGGCTCGTTTAGGCAGTAAGAATTTGTGTTAAAGTGTCCCGTTGTTAATGCGTAAACGTGCCCCATCGCCTTGTTCGGATTTGTTTTTGACGTGCAACGAAATTTAATAACATTTTCGTTCATACGAATACTGTTCTCAAACAAGAATAAAGCTCTTAATAATATTCATAAATTTGTTTATTTTTATCTAAGCATTCCTAATTAACAATAAGCTTCAACTAGGTGACCCGTGCGGAATTCCGCACAAAAAAAAAAAAAAAAAACCTCTAAACTTAAAATTTAATACGACAATTTTTATTGGCTTCATTATCTGCCCGAAGTTGCAGCGCAGTGTCGAAATCTATAAAGAAAAGTCCAGCGTAAGTTGGTGTAGTCCCTGCCAGAGGTTGCAAGTTCCCGATCATATGTTACACTTGACCATGTAGTTTAAAACTATATGGACCTCTGCCAGGAATGTTAACTGAGTCCACTTTGACTGAAGCAAAGGCCAAAGCATTGTTGAATTGTCTAATATTGTCTAGGTAGTAGACACCTTCCTGTTAGTCTGCCTGTTGGTACCCTGTTCCTTGGCATTGTAAAATCTTGTACGTTTGCACAACATCGCCATCAACTGCCGTCGTTCTGACAACTTTTCAAAGAGATCAAAGACACGTTCACTTTTACAACTACTACAAAAGTGATACCCTATATTAAAATCAAATACCCAAGGCTACTACTAAACTAAATACTAACGTTATCGCAAAACTACCATAGTATTTTGAAATAAAAGTTACAATTAAGGTTTACCGAGCTAAGCCTTGGCTTGAAATGTCGCATTTAAAATTGATTTGAACAACAATGGTAACGATTTTAACAGTTGATCAAAAAATTTAACTTTTTCAAACTTCAATCGCTTAAACGTGGATTTTCGAGATTCCCGTTACGCGGCGCTAGCGGAGTAACGTTCTAAAGAACGCATTTTTTTTAATCTTTCGAATGAAATCAAAATGGAGACAATACGACAATTATTTCGCTAGATAGAGTCAATTTTGTGCCCAAAAATTGAAGTTCGAATAAAAAACGAACCGACACTTTTTAGAGGGTGGGTCTAATTTTCGTCAATAGCCCGCGGGATAAGCTTCAAAATCATAAATTTTCTTGCAATTCGATAAAGAAATGAGCGAGTTTCGACCGGGTATAGGATTCGGCTTAGAGAAATAATAAGCTTCAATAAGTTAAACACAAAATTTAGGGCGCTGCTCTACATCAGCAGAAAATGCGAGCGTAAAGCAGAAACGTAAAATGGATTACATGGTGTTCCTATGGAAAGTACCCGGATTTTCGGTTTCTGCCTTCGGTTTCGGTCGCGTTTTACGCTGATGTGGAGCAGGGCCCTTACTCAAGTTGGCAGAAAATAGGTTATCCTCCATTGATGCTATACCAAAACTCGAAGGAAGATGAAAAATTTGTGAGAGTACTTGCTATGGACCAGCATCAGTCTGTCACGACTGATGAGAGACTAACTATAACATATTTTAACAAGAAGTTCTGTCAAGAACTAAACGAGCCTACTTTCCCGTACATCGATATCGGCATTCTAGCATCTGATCAATATTCTATTAATTATCTGAAACTGAAAATTATGTCAAACATACCTTTATAGCACTTAAAGCTGATTTCTAAAAGCAAAATATACCCCTCTCATCAGATGAAATAGACACGTAAAAAGTAAATAAACGAGTCAATAAAGTTTTGTCGCACCATTTAAAGAACGTAACTGTCATCGTTCTTCCGTAGAAAAATTCCACAACCGTTTTCAAAAGAAAAAAAAAATAAATAAAAGAACAAAGAACATCAAAACACATTTAATCAAAGAAAGAAAAAAAATCGTTATAAAATGTCTCGAATTTCATTTTTAATCCGTTGCCAGTTAATAAATATAAATAAAGAATAAAATGCTCTCGTGAATGAAAAATTTTTGTTAACAAAAAAAAATCGTCTGCCAAAAAAAAAAAAAAAAAACAATAGTTAAAAATTAAACAAAACAAATAAATAAATAAACAAAAAAACGTCTGACAAGTCAGTCCTTTTTTCTGAGCCTGCATTTCCGCCATGTTTGCGTTGTCGGAAAAGGAATCAGAGTCCTCACAGAAGATTATTCAGAAAAGTACTTTACAATACATTATTTAACAAAACCATTTTCTTGCAAAGTTAGTTTGAAGGAAATCCGCCTTGAAGTTCAGAATCAACATTCAATTTAAATTTCTCCGTAGGCGCTCATGTTAACATTTTTTCTGAACGGTTCATCATTGAACGAAAAATGGTTCAAATTGAAAAGTGAAATATAGGAATGAACCTCTCCAAAATCTTTCGAACAAAAAAAAGTTTATTCAATTCGGACGGTTCACGAAAAAGTTATTAGGTGGGGAAAGGTTGTTTGAACGGTTCAATGTTGAACGAAAAAAATGTTCAAATTGAAAATTTAAATACGGTAATGAAGCATCCTTGCCGAGATCTTTTGAACAAAAAAAGTTTGTTTAAATCGGACTGTTCATTCAAAAGTTATTAGGTGTGAGAGCTTGTTTGAACGGTTCAATGTTGAACGAAAAATTGTTCAAATCGGAAATTTAAAAACGGGAATGAAGTATTCTTGATAAGATCTTTCGAACAAAAAAAAGTTTATTCAATTCGGACGGTTGACTTAAAAGTTATTAGGTGGGGAAAGGTTGCTTGAACTGTTCAATGTTGAACGAAAAATTGTTCAAATCGGAAATGTAAATACGGGAATGAAGTATCCTTGATAAGATCTTTCGAACAAAAAAAAGTTTGTTCAAATCGGACTGTTCATTAAAAAGTTAGTATCGCGAGGCAGGTTGTTTGAACGGTTCAAAGTTGAACCAAAAATTGTTCAAATCGAAAAATCAAATATGGGAATGAGCTGTACTCGCCGAGATCTTTCCAACAAAAAAAAAAATTTGTTCAAATCGGAATGTTCAATCAAAAATTATTAGGGGGGACAGACAGACCGACCGACCGACCGACAGACCGACACACAAATTCTCCATATCAATACCCTACTTTCAAATTTTTATTTTTTCGATATTCATTTTACCTTTTTATTTCTTTTTGGCTTTTTTTTAACTTGGCGATATTTTTTGGACTTGGCGATATTTTTTGGGCTTGGCGATATTTTTTGGACTTGGCGATATTTTTTGGGCTTGGCGATATTTTTTGGGCTTGGCGATATTTTTTGGGCTTGGCGATATTTTTTGGACTTGGCGATATTTTTTGGGCTTGGCGATATTTTTTGGGCTTGGCGATATTTTTTGGGCTTGGCGATATTTTTTGGGCTTGGCGATATTTTTTGGGCTTGGCGATATTTTTTGGGCTTGGCGATATTTTTTGGGCTTGGCGATATTTTTTGGGCTTGGCGATATTTTTTGGACTTGGCGATATTTTTTGGGCTTGGCGATATTTTTTGGACTTGGCGATATTTTTTGGGCTTGGCGATATTTTTTGGGCTTGGCGATATTTTTTGGGTTTGGCGGTTCACTTAAAAGTTATTAGGTGGGGAAAGGTTGCTTGAACGGTTCAATGTTGAACGAAAAATTGTTCAAATCGAAAATGTAGATACGGGAATGAAGTATCCTTGAAAAGACCTTTCGAACAAAAAAAAGTTTGTTCAAATCGGACTGTTCATTCAAAAGTTAGTATCGCGGGACCGGTTGTTTGAACGGCTCAAAGTTGAACCAAAAATTGTTCAAATCGAAAAATCAAATATGGGAATGAGCTGTACTCGCCGAGATCTTTCCAACAAAAAAAAGTTTGTCCAAATCGGAATGTTCATTCAAAAGTTATTAGGGGGGGACAGACAGACAGACCGACAGACCGACCGACACACAAATTCCCCATCTCAATACCCTACTTTCAAATTTTTAATTTTTCGATATTTATTTCATTTTTTTGTTTCTTTTTGACTTTTTTTTACTTGGCGATATTTTTTGGACTTGGCGATATTTTTTGAACTTGGCGATATTTTTTGGACTTGGCGACATTTTTTAGATGCATTAAGCCAATTTTAATGCTTTTTTCGTCTCTTTTATTTTTAACGGGAAAGTAGGCTAAAAAATGGCACTGCGTAAACATGCCCCGAGCGTAAACGTGCATCCGGTCTACGACCCTAACCATATAAAAACTACCGTACTATACTTTTTAGTAATCAGCCGGTGAGCAGTAAGATTTTTTTTTTAAGCTGATTGTGTGTGATTTTATTTAAAAGCGCTAATATTCTTATAGTACATACTCAGAGCACAGGTGGCATTTTGATTCTTCCAGCCAAATAGCTCCTATTTGGTAACTGCCAGAAAATAGTTATTTGTCAAAAATGTTTCCATTCCACAATGTTTAACTTCACAAACCGCCCACTGTATTTTCCCGCTTCTGAGGCAGGTTTCACTCAATTGAATTCTCCGCATATGAAATTCTCACCTGGCGTTTTGAGTTGCCATGGTAACTACGCGTTATCATTTTTGCATTCTTATAGAGTTTCCACAAATACCATTTTCGATTTGATGAAATTTCCCCTTTTCTCTTTATCCTTTGGATGAAATGTTTTTCCGTTTTTTTTTATTATTTTATTCATTTATTTATTTATTTTTTTGCTGGAGTGATGGATGCATGCATGAAATAGAAGTGCAAAAGGGAGATGATAAGAAAACAACATGTTCGGAGAAAGTTATGTTGATTTCCCGTATTGTATTCTGAGAATCATCGATTTAAGTTATGATAGATAGTTTAGAAATGTTATAGTACCAATGCTGTGTGTGGTTTTGGCTCTTGCTTCTATTAAAACGTAATCCTTCATGTATTTGCCTTTGGATTTTTAAAGTAAACGACATTTATCTTACGTTGCTGTGTTCAAGAAATTATATTGAACATTTCGTATTTTTTGTTTCCAAGCCCTTTTTTTCTGATAGGGCTTCTATAGAGGCTCTTTTTTTAACTTAAGATTTAGTATGATCTCTCAACACGACTTCCAGTCTTCCAAGTGCCGCTATTAAGGTGGGGATATCAATGAAACAGAGAATTTTGTAGCCCTGTTTTTCACCAGATGGAGGCATCATGCTCTCTTCCATGTAAAAATTCACTGGGGATTTAATTTTGCCGAGGGTTCTGCAAGCCAAATGAATCCCTTCCAATCGTACAGGGGATCAGATTCCAAAGTCTTAATAAAGAAGAGTAAAAAAAAAAATGAACGGCGATATGACCTAACCTTAGAATAGATAATTGCCTTTCCCATTTGTTGGAGCAGAAATTTTCTTATTGAAGTAATTTATCACATTTCTCCGTTTTAAGGGCCCACCAGACGCTCCGGAACTACCCGAAGGCTTTTCTTGAGGAAAACTTCATAGGAATTCCTTGAGGAAAACCTCAAAAGGGGAGGGTCCGGAGATTATCATACCATGATTCACAATACACGCATATATAATTTCCTCAAATCCTGGTTTCTCAAGGAACTCCTTCGGATTTTCTTTTGCGTGTGGATGGCCCTTTGCGACGCTTCTTTCAGCGAAAGCACTACTTTGGCGAATTAACAGCATCCGAAAATTCTTCATTCAAATTTTCGTTCCGTATCAGTTTTTCTCTCTTAGTTTTGAACAAAGTTCGATTCTTTTTCCAAAAGCCAAGTCTGCAATAACAATTCTAATTATATTGTTCTTTCATAAACCGATGTTCCTTACCTTTATTTAAGAAAACTGAATAGTTTTATCCTTCCTACATCGACATTCTAATTCTCAGAGCTAAGAACGATAACATTTAATTTCAAAGTTGAAGCTAACCAATCATATAGATTTCTGTCCTTCGAAACTTTTCAAAAAATCATGGTTTTGAGGCTTTCCTCGAAGTAAGCTATCAATTTAAACGCTTTTTTTCTCTTATCCTATTAAGAAATGAGATTTCTCGTCATTCTAGAGCTTGGACATGTTACCTCGCGGTAATTTAAGATACCAGTAAAAGAGGTGAAATATTTCCGTGTAGCTCTAATAAAACAGATTCTTCACTTGACAAATTAGGTCGGTTTCTTTCTACCTTTCTTTTTGTTGCCTTTTTCAGCGGCCATTGGTAAGAGACAACAGTACGTCATAGTTTTTTTTCAATACCCCCCTATCCCCTAATAAACCGGACTTTGCTTAATCCGGACAGAAATTAAAATATAAAAAACAGCTGCATAAATAAAAGCTGAGTTAAACGAATAATGTATTTTTGTGTGCCGTTTCATGTATTTTTATAGAATTTTTGTAATTTTATCTTGTGCAGTTTTGTTTTACTTTCTCTTGAATCCGAAATACAATTTTCGTTGTGTGCTGTTGTTTGTTTATGTACCTAGGCTAAATTTATAGCTTATGTTGTTTGATCCGGGCTTTCGTTAATCCGGACGACCTGGATCCTTTATTGTAGTCTGTTACTTTAAAATAGGCGTATCAAGGTCGCAAATTTTGCGTTATCTCCATGGAAACCAAACTCGATAAACCTAAAATTAATGAATTGCCTTAGCAGTTTCTATGGAGGTGATGCAAAATTCGTGACCTTGATGCGCCTATTTTAAAGTAATAATAGACTGTGTAGTCCGGATTAATGATGTTCTGCTATAATTCCCCTCCATTATTGAGATGCCAGACGCTTTATATCGGCAAAAATAAAAGAAAAGTTCAAAAAATTGACTAACTTTTTTGAAAGCAAACTTTCATATTCTATTCAAAGTTATGGTTCTCAAGGGGCTTAAAGTTTTTTTTACCCTTTACTTCTCATTCAAATCCTAAAATTGGCGATAACTTGCATTCGTCTCGCCCTGCAGTTTAACGGTTAAAAGAATTAACTAATGTTTTTGAAAACAAATTTTTACATTCTATTGCAACGATTATGGTATTAAAAGGAAGGCTTTTGTTCACAACATACTTGTCATTCAAATCCTAAAATTGACAAAAGTTTCTGCATTCGCCTCATGCTGAAGTGTAACCGTCCAAAAAATTAACTGTGAGTTTTTTTTATTGCAAATTTTTATATTCTACATAAGCTCATTGTCTTCAAAGAGTTAAAAACCTTTTTTTTATCCATATACTTATTAATGAAATCCTAAACTAGACAAAAATTGCTGTTTTCGCCTCTGACCGAATCACAACGGTCTAGCTAACGTCACTTGTGACGCAAAGAAGAAGAAACCCAAGACTGGAGAAAGCAGCCGAGACGAAAGATTCTTCTCGGAGATTCATGGGCTCCGAAGCCGGTATCAGATGCCGCCACCTTTCGCCCGGAGCCCATCAAGTGTAAAGTGGGGAAGAGGACCATTTAGGACTAACAAATACCTTGATTCCGTACAGGAGCCCCGACATGTTTTCCGCTCCGTTGGAGTAAACGAAAGAATTTATTTCGTTCCTGGGGGAGGGAATCTTTCCTGGGGCTGCATGGGGGGGGGGGGGTACTTCGCTCCGCCCCGTTGTATTCCAACGATCACCGCCGGCATCATAACTTGAGGAGTTTCTCAGCTATAAAAGAGGATGGCGGTGTTGGGAGTTTCTACTTGTTGGCGTTTTCTCTTTTTCGGCTACTGTATTGAAAATATTTTCTTTCTTACCTCTTTTCTCCTCTTCGTGGTAATGGAAGTATTGTAATCGCGAGAAAATTTTCACTCACGTTTCGGTCTATATTTTTATTTTGCTTACAACCGAATAATTTCTGAGTCTCTTTTTCTACCCTTCAGCACGTGCAGATGTACCTACAAACATATAAACGGTCGAAACATCCCTTTAGGAAATCTTCGAGTGATTAATCACGAGTTTTCTCATGACCCCTTATATATGTACGTACGTATTATGTATGTATGCATTTTTTTTTCGACTACTGTATTAGAATTTTTTTTTTTTTTGTTTCTAGAGCAGCAAAATGAATAATAAAAATAAAAAGGACGAGTTTCGGTTGAATTAAGTCTATGCAAAACTTTTTTTCAAAATTTTTTTTCCCACATAGTAAAAATATATAGGACATACCTTAACAATCCAAAGTTAATTTTTTATAAGTTTAATCGTACCCCGGATATAATCGCTATTTTGCAAAAGGGGGGCGAAGTTATGTTGTCCTAAATGAGGTTTTATTGCCGACACACTGTTGAGGCAGTGAAGCAAACTTAAATCCTCCTTCTATAAACTTACGGCAATCTTAATTTTCCGCAGATAAAAAATCGCGGTACATTTTAGGGAAATTTAAGAAAGTTTTATAAAATATTCACTGCGAAAATATCAGAACAATATTTATATGCATGAAATTACTTTTACTGTGTAACCTAATTGCATAAAAAATAAAAAGTCTCACTTCATCGTATATATAGCTTTGAATTCGGACTAATTGCTAATGCGGATTGAACTGAAGACAACGGCTATTTGAAAAATAAATAGTTCTAAATTTGGACGTTTTTTGCCTGTCTTTTGAAAAAAAATTCATTAGTAATAATGGACATTTTTCTAAAATTATCGTTTTATTTTAGTTCTGGGTGACTTTTGAAACTGTTTCCTCTCCCGACAAATCAGTTAAAATAAGAATAACATGTGAAAACTAACAGGTGTGTAGGTAAAATTAATTCAAACCTTTAGTTATCAACATTTTATGGTCGATAGCTTTATTTTGGACACATTAGTTTGTTCGATACGGAATGTAAAAGCATTTTCACGTAAGAAAAGTTTGCTACAAATTAGTTTGCTGTTTTGAAAAAAAAAAAAAATAAATAAACAGAGAATTTTTTCCTAATTTCATTTCAAAACTTTTTTCACTAATTCAAACAAGCTATAAAATAAAATTCAAAGCAAGTTTATTTCCAAAAACGATCTTTCCTACTCTTCCTCCCTACTTCGTGAAAAATATACGTGTCGTTTGAGAAGTTTTAAATAAAGCGCTATGTCTCTGAAACGTAAGTGAAGAAAAATTTGTCAAACCGAAAGCGGGCGGACATTTTTTTTCATATATAAGAGGGTAAGAAATGAGTTGCCATGGAAACCACAAACATGAAGTGAGGATTTCATAGAGAAAAGTTCAATTCAGTGAAACTTACCTTGGAAATTGAAAAGTCACTTGGCGGTTTGCAATAAGAAAGCCGCCGGATGATGACAGGCATGGCTGATAACTGGCTTTATCCTCGAAGAAAAAAAAAGTATCGCCGGAACAGAAGAGATATATAAAAGCCTCAGAGTGACTTACGTAACAGTTTTGCATTGTTTAAATGTATGATAAAATAAAACCTTGTATGGTCTTCATCATAACAAAATTATTAGATTATTTTGTTTAGCCTTTATAGAATACTAGCGGTAACCGCACGGCTTTGCCCGTGGTATAAAATTAAAAGTTCATTTGTAAAAAAATGATATAGCAGAAAAAAATACTCTATTTTAGTTATAATTCAACTATAATTCCTTCAAAGTATGATATAAAAATTTGGTATGGACCCTACACTACTTCCTTTTACGTGTAAATTTCTTAGTAGATGCCTTAAGTGCTAAAATAGTGCTTGAAGAGAGTAAGATAACAATTCAAACATTTGCATCCCTAGTTTGCCACGAAACAATGCAAAAAAATGTTTTACAATGATTAATCTCCTAAATATCGCCGATTTTAACATCATTCAGTAGATTTTTCGCAAAATATCGCCAATAGCGCCAAATTGAACCCAACAAAATTTTTTTTTCGCTAAATTTATTGCCAACTTGGCGATATGTCGCCAAATTGGCGTCAAACACTTGGTGACCAAAAGCTTGGCGAGATATCGCCAAGTGGTCGCGCCAATTCATATCACTTTGGTCTGCATTGAAAGCCCTGATTACCCCATAAAAGGGGTAAATCACCCCCTTGGGGACATTCGAATGCAACCCCAAAGATAGGTGCACAAAAATAAGCCAAACGAAAAAATAAGAAAAATTTTGTTGCTCACAGAAACCAACAGAAATCTTACCAAAGTTTAAAAGAAGAAGAAAGTTTTCTTTCCTAACTTCAAAAACAAAATAATACATTTTCCGAAATGACATACTTTAGAAAGAACGTTGCAATATCGCAATAAGATAGAAGTAAATATACTGAAATAGAATTGAATGCCAAATTGTAAAAAAGTCGCCAAAAAATAATTTTTAATATTGTCTTTCATCTATCTAATACCTTACAGATCGTGATACAGATCGTGAGAAAATAATTGCGTTAGAGCTACGCTCTTTTTCGCTGTTTGGGCGAGAGAGAGAACATGATTGAGCTGACATGAAACAAATGGAAGGACTGGGTAAAAATGTAAGTGCAAAATTACAATAGAAAAACAAAAAGTGTAGGAAAAGTCAGAGCGAGGGACCTGCCCCACGCTCTGTACTCACTTCGCGCCGGAAGTGAGCAAGGAAGAGACCTACTGTTAGGGCCAATCCTAACATGGTAGGGGTCTTATGGAGCGCCTAACCAGCAAGCCTTTTCTTGCCGGTAGGGGAGGAGAGAGTCGCTAACAGCGAGTAGGCCATAGGCCTCGAAATGAGACCCAGCCTAGCGGCAAGCCGCTGGCTCGGCATGGACTAGTGTGAGAGATTGTCATCCCTAGTAAGGTTGCTCCTCCGAGAACCGAGGGAGTAGGTGATGTGCATGGTATCAGATGGAAACCTAGTACCACCCTGGTGGAAGGTGTAATGAACTTGATCATGAATTAGTGGGTTAGGGTGGTTCTCAAGCTTGGTGAAAAAGTTTGTGGAAGTATCGACGATGTAGGAGGTAATAACTTGAAGGTTAGCATCGTTGTGAAGAGTTTTGTTGGAAACATACCAAGGGGCATTGAAGATTTTTCTGAGAGTTTGGTTTTGGAGGACTTGTATGTTCCTCATATTAGACTTGGCTGCCTGTCCCCATACAGGGACGCTATATAGGAGTGCAGGGCGAATCACAGTTTTATACAACAATAGTTTGCTTTTAGTACTAAGATGTCTGCTATATAGTAAGGACAAGACATAACCTAGTTTTATTTTTGCTTTCTTTACCACATCAGTGATATGAGTATTAAATGTCAGCTTGCAGTCTAAGTGGACTCCTAAGTATTTTACACTTCTAGAGTAATTAATTTCAACATTATTTAGTATGACGCGAGGGGGGTAAGTGATGTTCCCTCTGGAAAAACAGATTGCTTGTGTTTTGGAAGGATTGATTGCGATGCGCCATTTGTTGAGATATTCGGAGATAATATTTACATAGTCTTGTAGATATTTATGTGCGAATCTTCTATTATATTCGCCCACCAGAATACTTGTGTCGTCGGCGAATAGACATGTAAGATGTTTGGGGTGGGTAGGAAAATCATATGTATAGATGTTGTACAAGGTAGGAGAAATTGAGGACCCCTGAGGGACCCCAGCATTAATATTATGTTTTCTTGATAGATGCTCTTGCAACTTAATTTGGAAAGTGCGTTTGTGGAGAAAGTGATGAATTATTTTGATTATATAGTTGGGGAATTTAAGTTCAATGAGTTTATAAATAAGGCCTTCGTGCCAAACTCTGTCAAAGGCCTTACCAATGTCAAAGAAAATACCTAAGGTTAACTTTTTGGCATTCATATTATCTGTGATGAAATTGACCATCCGCACCAGTTGGTGGGTGGTTGAATGTTTGTCTTTGAACCCGAATTGTATGTTAGGTAGTATTTGGTTCACTTCATTATGTTTTTTGATGAGCTTAAGAATTACTTTTTCTAGTACCTTAGAAAGTGAGCTCAGAAGGCTGATGGGTCTATAGTTTTGAGGAGAGGTGAGGACGGTGTTTGGCTTAGGAATAGGTATGACGAGGGCATTTTTCCAGCATTTGGGAAAGTAGCCAAAAGCCAGTACCTTGTTGATAATTTTAGTGAAGTTTGTAATTGCATTGAGTGGGAGGTGTTTCAGGAAAATATTTTTGATGTTATCTTCACCAGAAGCTTTTCTAGTTTGGAGTTTATTAATGATTTCCATTATTTCAATTGGAGCAATAATCGGGGGAGGGGAAGAAGCAGGGGGATTTCTATAAAAATTATTAACAGTGTGGTTAACAGTGGAGATGGTTTCCTCATCATATTCGTTAGAGTTCAGTTGGAAATTGGCTTCTAAGGTGTTAGCTAGTGCAGTAACCTTATCTTCATCAGTATAAGCTAGGCCGCCACGGCCGGTGTGAAGGGCTGGAATTGGTTGGCTCTTTTTAGAGAATTTCCTTATTAGCATATAGAATGCGCTTGTGTTATCATCAAGACTTTCAATATAACTGTTGAAGGTATTATTTTTATGTTCAGAAATGAGGTGCTTGATATTAATTTGGAGATTGTTGAGTCTTGTTTTGGTAGTGGGATCTTTTGTAATTTGCCAGTCCCTCTTTATTCTGTTTTTTAGCTTAATTAAATCGGTGATATACCGAAAGAGGGGGTTATAGTTTTCGGGGATGATCTTTGTAATTTTTGCTCTCTCATAAGCAAAATTGATGTTAGCTGTAAGATTTTGGATGGTGGCTTCAATGTCATTTGCAGAGTTGATCAAGGGGTTACCCGGGATGCGATCGTGCAAGATATGTGTAAAATAGTTCCAATTTACTGAGGTTCTAGTGATTTTATGTTTTGGCAAGTTGCAGTTAATCCCAAATTGAACTGACACAGGACAGTGGTCCGAACTAAGTTCGGTGAGAGCTTCAATTTGAGAGTCATAGTCAATATTCTTTAGTAAGGCAAAATCAATTGTGGTATTTGAGAAGGTGGAGTAGTGGGTGGGGGAGTTAGGAGCCATAAGGCGAATGTTGTTTTCCAGATAGTAATTTAAGATGGTAAAGCCGTTTTGGTTGGGGATGCCACTGCTCCAGACTTCGGTCTTGCTGTTGAAGTCTCCAATGGCGATAGTATGGGGGTTCAAACTGAAAATTTGATCGAGATCAGTTGTAAGGAGAGTGTTGGAAGGGGGGAGGTAGATTGATGAAAAGGTTATTGGGCGATTATCAATGAGAACCACAATAGTGGTGTTTTCTAAACTCACAGTAGGAACCGGGCGAGTAAAATGCTTCAGATTATACTTGATAAAAATTGCAGTGCCGCCGCCTCTAGAGGCAGTGCGGTCATTTCTGTAACATTTAAAGTTGTTAAAATAGATTTTGTCTGAGGCTTTGAACTGGGTCTCTTGGACCAAAAAGACGTCGGGATCATTTTCCCTGAGAAAAACTTCAGCCTCACCCTTTTTAGAAGCGAGGCCGTTGGCGTTCCATGAAATTATTCTTAAGAAGCTGGTGTTACTCATGGCTGAAGGCAGAACTGAGTTGGGCTAGGTCCTTCATTAGGGCCTGCATGCCTTTGATAATATTTGAGATTAATTCCGGGATTTTCCCAAAACTGAGCAGGAGTTGACTAAGGTCAGGAATTTCCTGATCGGAGGTTTTGTTGGTAGTGGGGGGTTTGGTTTTTCCGGACTTTTCAGCATTGTTAGAATTCTGGGGTCTGCTGGAAGTTGCCTGGGCATATGAATACGCCAATGCTGAGTTAACATAGGTGTTGGAATTAGTGGGCGAGGCTGATTTGTTTTCTTTATCAGCAGGTCTTTTGGGGCAGCCTCTGAAATTGGCAGTATGATCCCCTTTGCAGTTTGCGCATTTGGCGGGGGTGTTTTTCTATTTTGTGCAATCCTTAGTAAGATGTTCTTGTGCACATTTTAAGCATTTGGGAGTATTTTTGCAATAGGTGCTGGAATGCCAGAAACCTTGGCACCGAAAACATTGAGTGGGAGCCGTTTTCAGTTTGAGTGTTTCAACAGTAATAGAAAAGTAGCCGAGATACTTCTCGTGATAAATTTTTGAGTTAGCATCTGCTAATACCTTTAAACGAGCAATTCTTGTATATATATATATATATTTATTTTTGGGATCTCGAAAACGGCTCTAACGATTTTGATAAGATTTGGTATTCAGATAGAGTTTTGGTTTTTGAGTTCATCTACGTCGGCGTTTTTTCTGTAAAAACGCGAGTTTTCACAAAAAACCCCGTTTTTTTTATGCCTTCATTGAAAATTTGAGAAGCTTTTATTTCGCCATTTTCTTTATGATTACTTTCATTGTTACTGTTTCCGTGGCGACCACGTTTTGTTATAACAATTGGATTTCTTATTTAATCACATCAGCGCGAGTTTAAATTTTATGGTATTTGGCAACGTTAAATTGTTATTGTTTTTGAAATGTTAAAGCAAGGCTTCACTAGATATAGTCTCTTATACAGGCTGTTTCACTTATTCAAAAGTTTCATTATAACAATAGATTTCATATTTAATCACATCAACGTAAATTTAAATTTTTATGGTATTTGGCAAACGAGTTGTGGCAACACGTGATAATTAGATAATTATTATTGTTTTTGAAATTTAAAAGAGATCAATCAAAATAAAGTTAGAATTGGGTGTGGGCCGCGGTAGTCCGATCGGTAAGTCGTCGGACTCGTAACCGGAGGTTCCCGAGCCGATTATATAGAGGGAGCCGAGCCGATCAAAGATCCACCTTCTTCATTAATGGTGGCTAGGGGACGTTAAAAATGTTCGTGGTCATAAAATCCTCCAAGTGAAACGATACCTCTGTGAGATGCTGGGCTAAGGGTTTGCTCGGCCCTTGGGAATGGTTAAAAAATGAACAGAGCGCTCTTCGGGGCCCCATCCCGGTTAAACCACGAGTTGCGGTATGTACGGGGAAGAACCTTGGAGTGTGAAGTGAAGTGAAAGTCAAAACCAACTAGAACCAAATGCATACTGGAGAACAGGGACTCTGCATCCATTCTCATCAACCCCTCCCGCGCTTTCGGCGCCAAATGAAATGAAATTGGGTGTGATTTTACGGTGAGCATGGATTAAATAAGGTTGTGTTTTTTAAAACAAATTACGGCTATTTTAAATGCGTAATTGCAACCAAAGGCAAAAAATGCTTTTCAAGTTTATCTAAATACGTACTTCGCATTTTAGAAAAAAACACGAGTTTACAAACCTCTTTTTTTTTTTTTTTTAACCGAGTGGGCTCGGTCCCCAGGTACTTATTTATTAAATGCAATTATTGCTGCAAATTACAGTCCAACAATAAATAATCACATTGCAAAAGTATATTTGGAGCAATTTTTTCTTTTAAACTCAACTGATCCTAAAAATTTTAAGTATTAGTCATAGAAATTTCGTGCATTATTCTTCACAATGATAATAAAAACAATAAACATCGACAAAGATCAACCAGCAAACGATAAATTAAAAGCTAAATTCGTTCACTCAAGCCATTTGCTGCAATTTATATTGAAATAAATTAATAATGAAGTAAAATATGTTTTGCAGACGATAAATTTAGAATGGTATCCTGTATTTTAAGGAAAGGACTCGATTTCTCATTTGATTGACAGGTGCCATCTTATCACGGTTTTTAATATTTCATTTGACTAATTTTAATAAGGCTTGGAGTTTGGATTGTTACAAAAACAAATACATTTTTAAAATTATTAAGTGAAAAAGAACGAAATAAAAACGTAACCATGGTAACAACATGAAAAGTTGATTTCCGTTGATAAAATAATTCATTTCATCTCTATTTTCAAACAAATTTTATTCGCGAGCAAAGCCATTTTAGAATCGTTTGGCTTGCTTTACTGAAGGTAAGCCTTGAATTTCGGGATTCTAAAAACAATTGTTACAGCTCTCCTGATGATCGTAGAAACTTCGAAAAAACGTCATTTTGTGCAGAAAATTTCAAGCTTTCGAATGACATAAGACTTGAAAATGTGTATGGAATATTTCTTCCCTATTTTATCGAATTTCCTCTAAGAATTCGAATAGAAAAAGAACGAAATGGAATGTTCAAAAAATCGCTTCGAGGTGCAAAACTACATGCTACAAACTAATTTTGTGCCAAGTGGCATGAAAATCGACCGAACGGTTTTGGCGCTACGCGCGTAACAGACAGACAGACAGACAGAAAGAAAGAAAGAAAGAAGGACAGACAGAACCACCTTCAGCTTTATTATTAGTAGAGATTGAGCACCTGTTAGTGAGTGAAGTGACATACACCTCCTAATATGCTTTTATTTAACCACTTATATATTCATTTAATAATCAATTCATTTATATTCATCCAGCTAATAATTTACTTTCTTATTCATTCATTCACTAATTTTCGTAATATTACTCTTTTTTCACTTATTTATTCTCTCTTATAAATTAATTAATTCATTAAATTATTTATTCATTTATTGTTTCATTATCTATTCATCAATAAATTCATTCTTTCATTCACTCCTTGATTGGGCAAAAAATATTTTTCATGATCGAATAGAAAGCATTTCATCAGAAAAATATTTTCTAATGAAAAAAAAAAGCCCCATGAAAAAAAAAGTTACCCTTCTTCAAAGGTACAAATGTACTTCCAAAAAATAATCCTTCAACACAAGTTTTATATGAAAATACATTGTTCTTTTTTTATGCACTACACCTCTCAAAATGAATTTCCAACTGGTTCATTTCAAGAAAGGTTGGTTATATCAACTATCTTACTTTGCACACATTCCTGTACTTGTTTTTTTATGCGCAGATAGAGAAGGTTTGTAACAGTATAGATTTTTTTGAGACATTAATCTGCAATACTTTTGTTAATTGAATTATTAAACCGTACTTATTTTTTATTTGTTATTAAAACACATAGCTATAGTTTAAAATATTGCAAGGAGGTAATGTGGATTAGCGCTATCTGTATTTAAGAATTTGCATATTAGTTACAGAATTCAACTTTGAGTTTGATTCTAGATAAATAATTACTCAGTCAGTCATGTAAGTGCTCGGGAAATGGGGGCAACACGCAGAACCTGTGGATAGATAAAATGGTTGAACTTTCAAACAATTGCACTCGATTCACAAGTATAGCAAGAACAGGAACACACCATTTTTTGCGTCGCCATATAGGTAAAAATAAAATATCTGTAGAAACTTCGATACTTATAGTTTCGTAGTGAGCTTGATTCGGTGAAATAAAGCTCCTGAAATGTTAACAGGTGTGCTTATTTTTTTCCATTCAAAATGAAACACTATAAGTGATTGACAATGTATTTTTTGCAAAAAGGAAGTTCTTTCTCAAATTGTAAAAATTGCTTAATACTAAGTAATATACGAGTAATAATATACTAGCTACCAAGACGGCTCGTGCAACCCGCCTGCGATGGATTCGCGCCTCGGCGATGTAAGTCGGGGTTTCGGCACAGCACACCTCAAAACACTTTCATTTCTAGTTGTGTACTTTGGGGCTCCGCCCCATTTATCCCTTGTGGCGGTGCATCAGTTAATGAGCGATACGTTTATTTTCAGTGAATTTACCTATAGAAACTTTCCACTTTCTATTTTCTCGCATTTTCTAAGATCGACTTTTCCCTGGTCTACCTATTATCAAAAAACTTGCTTTATTTAGGCCACTCGAAACATTTGCGTTCCCTGCGTGACGTTACTAGCGTGTTGAAAAATGTTTCCCATTAACCAGGCAGTAGATTTCCTTCGATTGTGAAGACATATATATATTTTAAATATTTCCTGCTTGGAAAGCAGAATCTGAAATTTTGAAGGGAAGAGCTTAAGGAGAAAAAAAAGACATTTTTAGTTCATTTCCGCTGGTTAAAATCGTGCAATTATGTACATAAGCCGTAATGAAAACTGACAAATGTTGAATCTGGTTCGATGGTCAGTTCACTCGCTTTTGGGAGAAATAAGGATGACAGAGACAGATAGATAGATACCCTCAGTTTTTAATATGTAAAGACAATACCTTAAGCTAAACTAAATGCGAAATAAAATATTTTTGGAAAAAAAAATCGAACCGACTTCAGTTGGAAATTGCTCTAAAAAGTAAAAAAGAATTTTTTTTCTTTGAACACCATCGGAACTACTTTTAAACATAAGTTTTGAAGTCTGCGCAAAAACGATAGGTAAAATGTTATTTAACCCTATTTTGCCAACATTTTTTCAGAGAAATCATTGAAAATTAAAAGCAGAATATTTGTACCATTAAACGAATGTCTGGTAATCAATGAAATGAGTCCATTAAAATTTATATTTATAGTTGAATTGTAGTTGCGTATGATTCTATACATTGTTTTTGCGCCGACTTCAAAACTTATGTTTAAAAGTAGTTTCGATGGTGTTCAAAGAAAAAAATTATTTTTTACTTTTTAGAGCAATTTCCAACTGAAGTCGGTTCTATTTTTTTTCCAAAAATATTTTATTTCATTCTTTTTAGTGTAAATGCACTTAAAATAATCAAAATATAGTTAAAAAACCATGCAGCTGTTCAAAAAACTTGCAGACCTGGACTCGATCTCATTCCATCAGGAACTTCAACCCGACGCGTTTAACCACTTGACCATCGGGTCGCTGATTGAAGTAAGGATTTACGATAGCACATATTGTTTTAAATAACATGAAATTTTAGTTTTTAGATCATAATTTTTTTTTCTAGTGAACAAATATCGTCATATGAATACATGGTACCTAAGTTAACCTTCTCCTATCGATTTTAAAAAAATCGTCCAAATCGGTTCAGTAGATCAGATGTTATGTGCGAACAAAAAAAAAAAAACATACGCTTTGAATTGAGAACCTCCTCCTTTTTTGAAGTCGGTTAAAAATTGAAAGTAAAAGTAAGTAATTTGAATTGTGGGAGAAGGGGTTAGAGTAAGACTTGGAAAATTGGTGCAAGTTTTTGCATTTCATGGAAAATAATTTTCAACTAAAGTGGACTCTTTAGCTTTTTTCAAACACCACAAATCAAAATCTTATTTTTAAAAAATTGTGTCACTTTAATGGTCGTTCATACCCCCCCCCCTCGCAGTGCAAAAAAACATTACACAGCAGATTTTGCCTAATAACTCAACACTCATGGTGTTTGATACATTTTATTTGTTTGTAATGAGGTTTTTTGGTCACAACCAATATGAAAATCACAAAAAAAGTTACTTTAATTTTTAACATATATTTATCATCTTCAGAATTTTTGACTTTTAATTTTACCTTGAATTTGACGTAAATGTAAGGTATAAAATACAGAATTTTATAAAGGTACAAATATTAACATAATATAATTGATTGTGTAGATAATTTTTGAAAAAATAATATAAGTACCGAAAATCAAAAACCATTTATTGCCACAATCGATTCAAAGCCCCCAAAAATGGCGCAAACGTCCATAAGAAAATTCTACAGCATCGAAGGACCCCATTGCCAATTTTAACAAAGATCTGACCTAAATTGTCATTTTGTACTATAAAAAAAAATTGGGGTAGGGGAAGGGTGGGCATAGTGGCCACCCTAAGGAACCTATTTTTTTCCACCCCTAAACTTTATTGAAACATTTTATAAATCCCTTCAACCATTTAGTATGGTTACTTAGGCCTGATTAAAAAATATAAACAACTAGATTTTTAAACTTTATTTGTACAAAATTTTTGCTTTACCAAAAGCTGTCAAAGTGGCCACTTTGCCCCACTAGGTAGGGCAAAGTGGCCACTGCCTAAATAGATTTAGATAGTATGGAAAAAATTAACGCATTTAGTTTCAGAACTCAGAACAATTGTATTAGGGTTTTTTAAACAAAAATAGGCATTACTAAGAGTATGTGAAGTTATGAAATCAACTGGTATTTACATAAATCACAAATAAACTCATTGTCCTCCTCTTCGGCTCCTGTGCAGGCTTCGTGAGCCCAGTTGAGGTACTCAGAACATCTAATCCAGCCTTCGTTGTCCTTAGATTTCGAGTAACAATCACCACAGAAAAAACAATCGACGTTTCGAATCGAACAATCAAAGGGCCACGGCTGTGGCCACTTTGCGCGCCATTTTCGAAAGAACAATATTTCACGTACAACCCGTTGTTGTATCTACTGTTGAGACATATGAATTCAAAGCTAGAAACATGGTGTTTTGCACCATTGATGTAAAATTTACTTCACCTAGTCCTACAATAAACTAAAGCGAAACATGTGATGCACTTACCTAACATCAGAGGGTCGAAAAAGTGAAAAATTTGTGATATATTCGTGAGTTTGCGTCTGAGCGGCATATAAACTATAACACAACAACAACGGCTGCCGGGCGAGTATTTGAGTCTATTGCCGCTAAACTGCAGCAATATATAGGGAGGAAAAGTTCAAGTGGCCACTTTGCCCGCAGTGGCCACTATGCCCACCCTTCCCCTACATCCCCATGGGGGGATGTACCTGCATAAGGACATTACAATCATTAAAATCATTCGAAAAAATCCTTGCAGACCTGGACTCGATCTCATTCCATCAGGAACTTCAACCTGACGCGCATAACCACTTGACCATCGGGTCGCTCCTTGAAGTAAGGATTTACGATAGCAGATATTATTTTAAATGACATGAAATGTTAGTTTTTCGATCATAACTTTTTTTCTAGTGAACAAATATCGTCATATGACTACATGGTACCTAAGTTACACCATCTCCTATCGATTAAAAAAAATCGTCCAAATCGGTTCAGTAGATCAGATGTTATGTGCGAACAAACAAAAAAAAAAGTATACGCTTTGAATTGAGAACCTCCTCCTTTTTCGAAGTCGGTTAATAAAGTGAAGGAAAAAGCTATTTCACTTTGTTTATATGTATTATTATCAATGATCAACCGTAAACTTTTGTTAAAGCTTATTAAATGCATGGAAGAACTATAATCAAGGGGCATGAACTAAATTGCACATGGCTAAACTGCATATTTAAAACCAGTTAAAATGCTTTGGAGTTAGAGAAACCCTGCTCTAATAACATAAATCTCATAATGGTAGCAAAGCTTGTCCTATGGTTCAGGTAACTTATAATCATCCCTAGGTTAATGGCGGATTATCCCGTTCAATAAAGATAGCATTCGCAGTGTTAAAGTAGATATGTCTTTAATTGAGTTTATTAGCTTTGAGCCGCTCTTATGTAGTAATCAAACCTTACATGTCTCAAATTTCAAGGTTTCTTGCGCACATATGTGAATTCTTTCATTCAATGTTTTATAATGGTGTACTCTGTCGTAAGCAAATTCAACCGACTGTAGGCATTTAAATATTTATGTCGCATGACTTTTACTGTCCCATAAATTAATGCAGCATAGTCTGTGTGTGACTATTACTTTCGTGTAGTCTTTTGTATAGTTAAATAAAAGAAGGCAGTTAATAAGTACCCTGCAAAAATGAGCTGTTTTTACAGTATAATACTGGCAGCAGAGGTTCCAGTTTAAAACTAAAAGTACAGTAATGAACTTTAAAACAAGATATTTTACTGTTCATCACTGTAAAACTATAAATTTTAAATTATTACAGTAAAATTAGTAATATTACAATAAAATAAGCTGTATTATACTGTAAAAACAACAGTTTAATACTAGCGGCAGAGATTCCTGTTATAACTGTAAAATGCATAGTAATAAACAGTGAAACTGGCAATTTTACAGTTCATTACTGTAAAATTAGCTCTATTATCTATTTTTTAGTGTAGAATAATATAGTTTTGAATGTAAAATATTTAACATTTAAATTTTTCCAAACAGCTAAAGAAGTGGGGGAAAATGGAGCTTAAAATTCTAGTTTGAGTGGAAATAAGAAAGTAAAATAGTTAGTTAAAGGCTTACATGGCTAAATTAAGTCATTTAGAGTTTAGATTTCAGTAGAAACTGAAAGAATGGTGGAAAAACGTATAACAGAAATTCAGAATAAAGTTAATTACACATACGATTTATTTTCCAATACAAAAATAAATAAACTTGCGCTGTTATTTCTTAAAGAAACTTTTTGTCGGAAATATTTCACGAAACAAAAATCAAACGATTTCTAATTTCATTCAGAAAAAATTTAATTATTCATTCAATTATTCAATTCATTCAATTATTCAATTCAATTATTCATTCCAATTATTCATTCAATTATTCAAAAATATCATGAACCTTTATTATAACTATTATAATTTTTTGTTGTTCTTTTATCATTTTGATCATCTACCATCAAGATTGTTCTATAGGCGTGCATGTATGTCGTTAATTATATTTAACCGCGAGTAGGAATAAATAAGAAAAAACTTTCTTCGCAGAATTATTAAGCTCTATTATTATTTACAAAAAGAGGACAAGGAAAAAAATATCATACAATATGGATGAATTTTTTAATTATTGAAAACTGAGCGTTGAAGAAAAAGCAAAGATTCCTTCATCAAATTTCCACTAATTAAATTTTTAAATACTTCCTAATTTGAGAGAACCAAATTTTCGTTCAATCTTTTCTAAAAATATCCTTTCAAAAAGTATTCTCTCGCAGACCAACTGTGGAAGCAAAACCGATCTAGCATTAAAAAAAATCCATTATTCAAAAGCCATAACAATTCATAAATTCAAAAGCAATAGGTACTTTGGAATCTTTCACAATAGGAATATCATGAGATGGTCGCATCCTGATCAATGACAGACACGAAAGAAATGAAAACAGAAAATAGAATCGGTCCCCGCTGCGAGCTTGACTTCGAACACACCCATAAAGAATTTTATTGCGCAGTAAAAGGACATGCAATTATTATTCGTGCAACACGATCCCCTCTTAAGGTAAGTCCTCGTGAATTCTATGTACATGACTCTGTCTTTCTCCTCGGCAGTAATATTCGAAAATACGGAAGCGCCTCATAAATTTCGGAATTTAAAGGATTTTAAGCGGCGTTAAAGTTTGGCTGTATTCACTTATTTGTTTGATGTTCTCTCAAAGCAATTATTTCTGAGAATTTTATTTTTCAGCACGGATATCATTACTTATGTAACACATTACGTAAGAATAATGAGGGAAAAAGAGAGTTAAATACAGTGTCTCTCAAAAATGTTCGTACACTTACATTGTCTATGAAATAGGGCTTATTCATGAACTAAACTGAATATTTCGGAATGGCCCTTTAATGATAAGATCCGTGATCCCTTTTTAATAAAACTACATGAAATATTTTAAGAATATAATAAAACTTTATTTTTTAGAAATTAATAATCAAAAAATGTCAAGAATTTAATCTGACAAAAGTCTTCTTACACTTTCGAAATTAACTATTTACGTATGAGTCAATAATCTATTTTTTTCGCCAATTTTATCTTCATTAGATTATTCTTCAGTATTCTGAGATGTGCTAAGCATTTGTGCTCGAAATGCGAAGACCTGCTGTTTAAATACCAAAAATGAAAATTAGCATATTCGTCCCGTAGAAATTCCCGAACTCGTGAATAATTTGAGATAATGGCGTTATAATATAAATTATAGTTTAAAAAAACTAAAAAATACACTTTTAGAGAGTTTTTTCTTTACAAATATATAAGTAATACACTTAATACTATCATCAATGCTAAAGATTAAACTATATTTCATGATACTTTAACTGGTTTCTCTCTGATTTTCAAAACTATTGAATGTCCACTAAGCTTACATGAACTTATAATACATCAACATGTAATATAGTTTAGCCTTTAGCATTAATAATAGTATTAAATATATTACTTTTATGTTTGTAAACAACGTGAATGTTATCTTTTATTCAGAGTTACATACATACATACATACAAACAAACAAACAAGCAAGCAAGCAAACCGACAAGTGAAACTAATAAAAAAGCTTATTAAAATGCATAATAATTTATTGATCTGTGCTAAACGAACAGAATTATTAACGTATGAGTTTTAAAAAAGTTATCTGCATTCTGCAAAGAGTTAATAAAATTATTTCATTTTTAATAGTTAACTGGGTTGTAAGAAAATCCTAACGCAAAATATATTAAGCGTTTATAAATTAACCAATTACGATATCAACTTGAAGCATAGTTATGAGTATGTGTAAACCAGTGATATTGCTTATAATCAAAGGTTTAGCAAAATGTTGGTTAGAAGTATTTTCCTTTAATAACATAATTTTTGTGACTTCAATTCGTACCACGATTAACTCTTAACGTGAGAGGTTAAGCTTTGGGTTAATTTGATCGCTTGAAGTATTTCTCTCCAGCTGCCAGATCTCTCAAAATTGGTTTCCGCAACGATGCTTTATTAGGAGAAGTTTATATGCTTTAATTTTGCTCAAAAAATCAGCGACCTTATGCTAACTTAAAAAATATTGATAACTGTAACAATTAAATGTAGTGTCATATGTTTCAAATAGAAAACATTGATTATTCTTTTAAAACAAGGTGTGGATATTTTATTGCTTTTAAAGAAGAAAAAAAAATAAAGGTTGGATTATTCTTATTCTTTATTCCTTTAAGAAAAGTAAAAGCACGAAAAAAAGAAGACAATCTGAATCCTTTTTAATCCACTTACACATTTCAAGTAAATTTAAATCTCACGCAAATAAAAATGCAATCAAAGAAGTGTTGAAATCGAGGAGAAAAAAATCGTCGGCGAAAAGAAATAAACTTTTAAAATTATGGTGAATTTAGAGGGATAAGTTTCCTTATGCATTATGCAAAAAGAGATTTTTCACTTCGCTTCTTGGCACATGTTTGGGCCCAAAGGGACATTTATGATACAGAAAAAAAGGAGTAAGTTTGGAAAGAAAAGCATGTTAAATTTTTTTGCACAGAGGTTTTTTTAAGTGCAAACAGGGATTTAGATCGGCTTTGCAAGTGGCGAAAGGCTTGTCTGTCAAAATAGAACTAGAAGTAAAGTGTTTCTAAGAGACAACTCGCTTCTAAAAATAAGTTTAAATCCTGAGTAGTTACAATGAGTTTAGAAACTCTTTAGTTTTTTCCATCTTGGATAGTCAATCAGATTTTATTGAAGAAATCTTATTATTGGAAATATTGCCGTAAAGTTTAGGTCATTCCGAAATTAAGACAAATTTCTTATTTCTGTGAATGTATCGGTTTATTTTTCAGTCTTTTTAAATTATAAATTGGTGTTAAGTAGAAAAAAAAGTCTACTTTTAATACATGTTGTTTTAATTTTACATATTTATCTAATTTCAAATATTTCTTTTCTCCAAGTATGAGAAAAAGTAAACTCTGTGGAGTGTCCCCAACCCCTGTTTTTTGAGTTGCTGTCTTTAAACCCTCGTGGGTCTCTCCCATTTTGGTTACACTCAAGACCCTTGGGGTCATAAACGATCCCAATGCTTCCTTTAATTAATTTATTATGATTATTGAGTGTTACATGCATTTTTTAAGTTCACACACTTTTTAATGGTAAAATAAAAATAAAAAGACACAATCAAAGCAAAATTTAGTTTATGCATCAAAAATAATAATTTTAGAGCAAAGCTTACAATAGCTGTAGAGTTATTTACATCTGTTTTCAGACCTGAAACAAATGATTTTTGACAAGTGAATTTCAAGCTCTTATGACATTTTTCGATACATTGGTCTATCCAGTTCTTTGGGTTAAAAGTTTCTACGTCCTCTTCTTTTTGCCCTTCTGGGGCAGTGACTCCAAGAATCTTGTGTGCAAAAAATGCAATTCGGGAAAAAATAAAACAAAATAATAGCATTATTGTGCATAAAAAACTAAAAGAATAAGTCACAAAATGACATTGAAAAAGGTTGATTAACAAGATATATTAAACAGAAATTGTATTGGGGTCATGTATGACCCCAAGGGACCCACGAGGTTAAAACCATACGCTTCGAGGTAGATTATGAAAATTATGTAAAACAAATAAATAATAACGTAAACAACAAATGTATACTTACAATAACGTTAATAACACTAGTTCCCCGATGTTTTATAGACGGAAACAAGTTTGATGGTGCGGTAAAATCTAGGGTATTTTCAAGAGTGTCCAAAAGCTATATAGATTTTTAACCGAACTGTTATCTCATTATATATTATTATAATTTAGTTTCACTTGCTGAAATTACGAGAGAGAGAGAGAGAGAGAGGAGAGAGAGGGGGAGGGGGAGAGGGAGGGAGAGAGGGAGGGGAGAGAGAGGGGGAGAGAGAGAGGGGGAGGGAGAGAGAGAGGGGGGAGGGAGAGAGAGAGAGAGAATGAATTTTACCTTGCAGAAATAAAGCAAAAAATAACTTCTAACTGGTTATAAGATTACATTTAATCACTAACTGATCGATATATTACTAAAATAAATTTTTAGTTCGCAGACAATTCTTCATTAAAATAATTGGCTGTTATTGTATTTGATCAAATAGCTCGTTATTTGAAATCCACAACTAATTGGAATATATTCATTTTGTAATGTGCAGGGGCAAAAAATAGAAGCTATGTTTTTAGCGATGAAACTCGTCATTAATTTTTTTCTTCACTTATGAGTCTACTAATTCACAAAAGGGAAATTAAGTAATAATTTAGACGAAAGTTGCAGAAAAAAAGCTTAAAATAGGAGAGACCAAGAAACACTTACCTCGTTAAGTTGCGAAAGTGGTAGTTTTTCACTACGAAGACCGTGAGATAATATGACGGTCATAACCTCATCAATGAATTAAAATTGTGTCTATGTATAGTCTCACAATTTATTAATTCAGCATCATAAAAAGAACTATAACTTTGGAATGAATTGATTTAGCTTCAGCAGCAGTTTCGCTGCACCATCATGCAGGACATGGTAGCGAAGGAACACTCACACACACACTATAGAGTCATTCCATAGTGACTAACGTAACATTCAGAGCTGATTTTGTAACTATTTTTACTTGTAACTTGCAACTTAAAGGATAAAAAATATGTTTCAGTTATGCTGGTGGATTTACAATGTACATGGTATCTATGTATCATTTTTGCTAAGAATTTTAAACAAAATTACTGACAGTAGATATTTTTTCAACCAAAATATCGTGACTAACGTAACATTTTTGCAACCCTGAAAATGAATGCTCATGTTGTGAGGCAAAAACTTCTCAAAGTTAAGCAAATGTTAAAAATTGAATGATATACTTGAAAAATGTATAAAGTTGGCTTTTAAAAACATAAAACACATTTGTTAAATCTTAATTTTTTTAGTCTTAAGTGTCACTTTTACTCAAGTTGGCATGTGACTAACGTAACGTGACTAACGTAACCATCGAATAACAAGCATTAAACACACTACAAACTATTTATTATTGCTAATCTCAGTGATAATTACAATACTTTTTAATTTTTTTAAAACTTCTTATGTTGTATGATTTTTATTTATTTATTTATTTTGTTTTTGATACTTTTTTAACTTCGGTATTTTTTTTTCTTCGGCTGAGGTTGACATTTCTATGGAATGACCCTATAGCTTACTTATACACACACACACGCACACTCCTCTATCGTAGCTCGTCATGGCGAAAAACATAATTTGAATTCGAGATGCCAAAGCTCAAATTCTTTTTTTTTTTGTGTGTGTGTGTTGTGTTTGTTATTTTCTCCAATGCAACGTTCAATCCATCTATACAGGCTCGCGGTCTGTGGCTAGTGCACTGCAAAAAATAAGCTGTTGTTTTTACAGTATAATACTGGCAGCAGAGGTTCCAATTTAAAACTGCAAAAGCACCGTAATAAACTGTAAAACTAGCTATTTTACAGTTTATCACTGTAAAACTAGCAATTTTACAGTTTATTACTGTAAAAATTGCCAATATTACCATAAAATTAGCTGTATTATACTGTGAAAACAACAGTATAATACTGGCAGCAGAGGTTCCAGTTTAAAACTGTAAGATGTATAGTAATAATATGTTGAACTAGCAATTTTACAGTCTACTTCCGTAAAATTAACAATTTTACAGTTTATTACTGTAAAATTAGCTGCCTTATACTGTAAAAACATCTATTTTCACAGTGTGTTGATGACCACACTGCTCCTCATATTATTTTGTAGTGAGCAGTCGATGGAGTTTTATCATTCCGAAAGATTTTTAATTTTAACAGTAATCACCTTCTAGTCATTAAATACAAGTTTTATTTTAATTCGCGATAAAGAAAGGAATAAAATGTCAGTATCCGAATTTGTCTTTGTTGATCTAGAGCAGCTATGAGGGAAAAATCGGTTTTGTCTTTTTGGAAACAATGAGCCGCACTGAGGAAAGCCGGAAAGAATTTCATAAGCTCCACCTGTTCGTCGAGCGGGAAATTTCGCAGCGGATGGAAGTGACAACTGACCCTCTGAAGTGACGAGATATTGAAGTTCTAAGAAAAGAATGCGATTTTTTTTTCTTCTTCGGGGAAAGTTATATAGTTTTTGGCTTTTCAAATTTCAATGAAAGTTGCCTTTTAACGCAATTTCTCTTCTAACCAAGCTAAAAAAAAAGTGTAATAAAAGAATGCATCACTAGAGATAGTGGAGCAGTCCCTATTTTGAAAACTGCTTTTTGAGCTAATTCAATTGAAGCCAACATCTATCAATCCTCGAAAGTTATCTCATTCAAAATGACATTGCATACCTCGAATTACTTGATAGCTTCTATTAAAATATTTCACCACATGTGTGTTTAAATTTAAAATTAGCAAAAGATTCGACTTTCACCTCACCTCTACTTTTAGTAGTGTTAATGTTTTATTTTTAAAAACTGGCCATTTGCATTCCCTTAACATGTTTTTAGCACAAAGAAAATTTTAAAAAATTCGTTTTGAGTCTAAAATATAAGTTGCTATCAGTTATAAAAAATTTGCTATTCATAATGACATCATACATTTCTAATTGATGAATAACCATTATTAAATATCGCGATATACGTTTGCATGTACATTTAAAATTAAAAGTTTGCATTATACAGTTGCACTTTTGGTAACTTTTCTTAAACTTCTTTTTGATATAAATTTCATATAAAGATAATTTTCTTAGTTCAATTTTGAGTTTTAAAAGCTTTAGTTTTTTTTTCTTATTTTTTTGCAAGAGTCGACTTACAGAAAATCATGCCAGATAACGAGTTTGATAAGATTAAACGATCTTTAGCAATGCTTGGTTCCTAATAATTTCGAGATTCAAAAGCTATGTTTCAAAAAAATTTCGAGTTTTTCTAAAATTTTCTACGTAGATATGGGTTTCAATCTCCTTTAGCATCCCGTTTACTGAAAGAACATAATCCAGTATTAACATCTACTATATATAAACTTGAACTAGCATTAGATATGGGTTTTAATCACTTTTAGCATCGGGTCATTCCATTTTAAATCAACAAATTTTCAAAAAAGTTGTTGCATCACCATTTTTGATTTTGATGAAAATTTGCATGTGTATTCCTTTTACTTCCCAGAGCTCAAAATAGTGTTCATTTTATTTTAAAAAAATTTACCCTTTGATATATAGGCCCTTTTTGTTGTTGGCAACAGCGAAAATCGGGCGTTTTGATGCTTTGTCTTATGAACTATAACTTTTTTTCTATCAAAGATTTTGAGCTCAACTATAGCTCATTGGAAAGCTAAGAAAAAGATCTTTTTATATATGCTATCAATAAATTTCAGATTTAGAAAAAATACTTATTTTTTCAAGGTCAAAGTTCACGACGAAAATGACATTTTTTACTACTTTCGAACATTAAAAAACCCATGAAGGGTTCAAAGTAACAAGCCGATTTTTCCATCATATATTCATAGTCATGGTTACTTACTGTATAAAAAAAATTGGCTTGTTATTCCACCCCCTTTATGAGATATGCCCCCCCAAAGTTGTACATTTTTTAAAAAATCCAATTTTCAACGCTAAAAAAATGCATGTGGGGGGCAAGATAAAAAAATTTTTACATGTGGTATTTTAAGTACTTTTTACCAGCTTTCTAATAAAACAAAAGTTGCTTTGTTATTCAAAGGCGTTTGGCAGATATAAGGGACTGAACTTTCAAAAAATTGCACAAAAACAACACGATTATTTTCATTTTTTTAAATCTTTTTTTTTATTTAAATGTAATTATATGCCTTATTCTTTGCCTTAAATGCTAAAAAAAGACTAAGAAGGGCAATGAAGAAACATATTTAAAGTTTAATAAGATAATTTAATATTTGTAACACCTGGGAATATAGAATACCACTAAACTTGTCTGATTTTTAAACATCTGATTGCTACCTACAACAGGACTGAGCATTTCTCAACTTGTCCAGGTTTGTTCATACCATGTGGTCATCCTTGTTCTGACTTGCTCTCACATGTGTATCTTAGTTGTCTTTCAAATTCTGAAAGAAGTAGGTTGTTGAGCTAGTGTTTCTGCTGTAAAATCTTGTGAAGCTGATGTGATTTCTTTTCATTTCAAGTTCATTCATATTCACAGAATGTTTTGTTAAAGGTAAAAGAAGAAATTCTTTAGAATCCTTAAATATAAATTTAAATTTGTCTTTCTACATGTAAATTGTGAATAAGTTATGGATAACCCTAAATGCTCCATAGGAGTTTTTGAGAATGATGATTGTAATATTTTAAGTTACCGTAGGCAGTCTACTGTAAATAGTATTTCCGAGTACAGTGATGATGATAAAACTTTACTGCACCTGAGTACTGGGTGTAAAACTATTGAAGAAGTTCCATAAAGGTGGCAAAACTTGGCAAGAAATTTTTTTGCATGGTAGGTACAAACAGTTTCAATAGTTTTACACCCAGTACTCAGGTGCAGTAAAGTTTTATCATCATCACTGTACTCGGAAATACTATTTACAGTAGACTGCCTACGGTAACTTAAAATATTACAATCATCATTCTCAAAAACTCCTATGGAGCATTTAGGGTTATCCATAACTTATTCACAATTTACATGTAGAATGACAAATTTAAATTTATATTTAAGGATTCTAAAGAATTTCTTCTTTTACCTTTAACAAAACATTCTGTGAATATGAATGAACTTGAAATGAAAAGAAATCACATCAGCTTCACAAGATTTTACAGCAGAAACACTAGCTCAACAACCTACTTCTTTCAGAATTTGAAAGACAACTAAGATACACATGTGAGAGCAGGTCAGAACAAGGATGACCACATGGTATGAACAAACCTGGACAAGTTGAGAAATGCTCAGTCCTGTTGTAGGTAGCAATCAGGTGTTTAAAAATCAGACAAGTTTAGTGGTATTCTATATTCCCAGGTGTTACAAATATTAAATTATCGTATTAAACTTTAAATATGTTTCTTCATTGCCCTTCTTAGTCTTTTTTTAGCATTTAAGGCAAAGAATAAGGCATATAATTACATTTAAATAAAAAAAAAAGATTTAAAAAAATGAAAATAATCGTGTTGTTTTTGTGCAATTTTTTGAAAGTTCAGTCCCTTATATCTGCCAAACGCCTTTGAATAACAAAGCAACTTTTGTTTTCTTAGAAATCTGGTAAAAAGTACTTAAAATACCACATGTAAAAATTTTTTTATCTTGCCCCCCACATGCATTTTTTTAGCGTTGAAAATTGGATTTTTTAAAAAATGTACAACTTTGGGGGGGCATATCTCATAAAGGGGGTGGAATAACAAGCCAATTTTTTTTTTACAGTAAGTAACCATAACTATGAATATATGATGGAAAAATCGGCTTGTTACTTTGAACCCTTCATGGGTTTTTTAATGTTCGAAAGTAGTAAAAAATGTCATTTTCGTCGTGAACTTTGACCTTGAAAAAATAAGTATTTTTTCTAAATCTGAAATTTATTGATAGCATATATAAAAAGATCTTTTTCTTAGCTTTCCAATGAGCTATAATTGAGCTCAAAATCTTTGATAGAAAAAAAGTTATAGTTCATAAGGCAAAGCATCAAAACGCCCGATTTTCGCTGTTGCCAACAACAAAAAGGGCCTATATATCAAAGGTAAATTTTTTTTAAATAAAATGAACACTATTTTGAGCTCTGGGAAGTACAAGGAATACACATGCAAATTTTCATCAAAATCAAAATGATGATGCGCACCCCATTTGTTGATTTAAAATGGAATGACCCCATCCCGTTTACTGAAAGAATATAATCCAGTATTAACATCTACTATATGTAAACTTGAACTAGCATTAGATATGGGTTTTAATCCCTTTTAGCATACCGTTTACTGGGGCCGTGGTGACCCGATCGGTAAGGCATCGGACTCGTGTCCGGAGGGACCCGGGTTCGATCCCAGCCGATCAAAGATCCATCGTCTTGATTAATGGTGGCTGGGAGGCGTTAAAAATGTCGTGGTCACAAAGTCCTCCAAGTGAAACGATACCTCTGGGGGTGCTGGGCCTAGAGTTTGCTCGACCCTAGGTTCTGGTTCAAAATTAAGAACAGAGCGCCCTTCAGAGCCCTATACCGGTTAAACCACGAAGCTGTGGTAGGTACGGGGGACCCTGGAAGGTGTGAAATGAAATGAAGTCCCGTTTACTGAAAGAACATAATCCAGTATTAGCATCTACTATATGTAAACTTGAACTAGCAATTAAATAGCTATTATTGTTGTGAATTGTGATTTAAATCTAAATTAGTCCGAAATTTAATTACCATAAGTCTACTAACATTTGTATACGTTTTTTAGTTGAAACCAGATTGTGACACCACAGCCATTCTTATTCTAATTCCTTCAAATTTTACCGTCATAGCCCCCAAAAGAAGTACAAGCGCAACGCTAAATACCATAACACATTTCTTGAGCCCTACATTTTCCAACGAGTTGAACCCCGAACCCAACAATTGGATGACAAGTTGTTGAATTCCGCGATGAAGCTTTAATGACCGCCCGTTCCTTTCCGTGGAGACATGGTGATAGCGAAATGTCACTTGAGCGAACTCTAAATCAAATCTTCTGCTTCGTTGGGCGAAAACTTAAAGAAGCATGAAATTATTTTCCAGAAGGGGCCTGCCTCTACTTTTGGGGGAGAGAGAGATCCTTGCCTTCCCCTTCTTTACGATGCCGCCACAATTTCATCGTCGGGAAAGGAGCCAGAAAATGTCTTTAGAGTGTCTGAAAGGGCCTGTGTCTGCTCCATTTCGCATCCCAGAGGCAAAGATTGCTTAACCCGGTATGTCTCAAACAAATTTGGCAATGAATTTTTATATATATTTTTGGTTTTTTTAGTTAAAAATACATCAAACAACATCTATATCGAGTAGACAATTATGACAATCAGTAAGGTACATCAGGCCCCCCTACGGCAGGGTTTAAGTCGAGTTTCAAAGCTTCTCAGCAAAAAGCTAAAATTAGAGAAAAGGCTTTATAGCAAAGGGCTAAAGGTTAATAAATAGTGAATATGTTTGCTATCTTTATAACTGCCTCTATATATTACATCTCCTGTTGAAAGCTAAATTTAAAATTCAGTCTTGATATCTTGAAAAAAATAAATTCATAGTAGGTAACATTTTATTTAAATTTAAAGTGTAAAATTTATAATTGTAATTCACGTTAAAAGAACACAAGCTATTTAAAATGGTTAATAATACATTTATTAGAGGGATTTTATGCACATTAAAACAATATATTGTTGAATTTAACACATTTCATATATGTTGGCTACGATTAAGAGCTATCACTATTCTCGCTTTCTCTCTCAGATCGTGCATTGTTTTTTGTTCTCATTAAATTTTAGCAAAAAAGCGAAAATAGCCTTGCTTCATTTCCGTAAATTAGATTGTATTTTCGCATTTTGCGAAAAATGCGACCGTAGCGAAAATCATGCCCCACGCCTTAGGATCCCTAAGAAAACTGTTTCCTATACAGGTACCATTTGTTAACCTCTCAGCAAAGTACAAGGAGTGGTACTTCCAAGCACCAGCATGATTCCAGCCATTTAGTGTTCATAATGCTAAATTAATATAAGCGGTACTTCTGAATTCCGTCGGGGCATAAAGGGCGCTTTATGTCCCAAATTAATTTAACAGTGAGTTTTTGTAGATTTTTTTGGTTTTGTGAGTTGAAAATACATCAAAAAACATTTTTACCTAGGACGAAAATTTTGAAAATGTTGTTGGTCTAAAGCCCCTACGCCTTAGGGTCCCCAAGAAAACTGTTTACGATCGCAGACACCATATGTCGACCTCTCAGTGAAGTACAAGGAGTGGTGCTCAAAACTTCAGCATGATTCTAGCCATTTAAGATTCATAATACAGTGAACTCTCACTTATGCGCCGGCCCAAGAAACCGACAGAAAAAGGTGCATAAGGGAGAGAGACGTCTTAGTGAACAATAGGGTGTCCCGAAAAAATCGAATTTCTACAAAGCACTTAGCCTTAGTGCGGAAAATTTGTGACTCCCCAACACTAATTACTGGGCAAAATTTCTTGACTCTGAGTTAATGCCTTCTGCTCTGGCAAGAGGCTTGAAATTCAGAGATTTTTGGGAAAAAATCGAAAAAAGAGAAAATTTACAAATATTTTAAATTAACAGAATGTTAAGCCTTAGTGCTGCAAATTTGTGACTTTCCAACACTAATCACTGAGAAAAATTTCGTGGCTCTGAGTTAATACCTTCTGCTCTGGCATGAGGCTTGAGTTTTAGAGATTTTAAGAAAAAAATAAAAAAAAGAGAAAAGTTACAAAATATTTTAAATTTCACCGAATGTTAAGAATTAGTGCAAAAAATTTGTGGTTTCCTATCGCCAATATCAGAGCAAAATTTTGGAACTCTAAGTTAATGTCTTCCGCTATGGCAAAAGACTTGAATTTCAGGTAAAAGAACCCAAAAGATTAATATCAGAGCAAAATTTCGTGACTCTGAGAAAATGTCTTCCGCTATGGCAAAAGACTTGAATTTTAGGTAAAAGAGTCCTAAAGATTTTAATAAAAGAGCCCAAAAGAGAGGTCTTTATTTATAATCTAATTTCATGTAGAAAAAAGGTCGATTAGAAATTAAAGTATTTATGCAGTTAGAATATCTCAAGACAAATGTTTAAAAAAATATAACTGCATTTTTCATATAGATTTCTACGCATTAAAGAAAAAATTGCAAAGTGGGTTTAAATCTCATCCATTATGCATTTTAAAAACTTCATAATGTACAGTTCACGCTTTAGAATTTACAGTTAGAGAGACATCATGTATAGCTGTAATTTGTAGTCACTTTTAGCTGTTTTTCACAGTCGCTGAAATGCAGGCATATTGCTGGGTGATTTTAAAACAGCCAAACTAAACTCGTTTCTTTTCTCTTGGCCACATACTTAATTTGATGCCTTCGAAACTAACTTCAAGATGCGTTCAACGGCCTGTGTGGGGCAAAGGAATTGAATAAACTTCCATTTTTCGCATGAAACTCCAACAACCAACATATTTCGAAGATCGTCTGAAGGAACATTGTGGAGAACTGGTGGAGGCGTTATTTTGTAATTGTTCCAGTCTATCAAACTAACATAATCTGCAGCTTCAAAGCTAAGCTTCGGGATGTGGAATAAATATGCGCACAGTCTTCACAACAGATCCACATTCTCTAGCCTTTAAGATTCTATAAATACCGAGTTCTCTGATAGTCACATTTTCATACGTTATCATACTTAACAGAATGTTTTCTGGACAAGCAAAGAATGCATTCCGAGCAATGATGGGATCGATTACGTTAAGATATATTTTTGGCAGGTATCTTGATGCATGACTTTGTTTGATTCTCCGATTAAACTGAAGTTGAAGTAGATGTGCCAAAAGAGTAACGAATAGAGTCCTGCGACTTTTTCTTGGCTCTCTTTGGAAGTTTCTTTGTTTCTTCAATATCCACTGCACCGATGGACATTAATCTAGTAGTCCTTTGATCAGAGATAAATGCCTTTCCTTTAACGGAACTCTTTTCTCTTTAGGACATGCACATGAATACAAATCATGGCACTTACAAGCAGCTATATCAAAGAGTTTCACTGCTACCTCCTTAAATTTCATAAGTAGATCTCTTGTTTTCTCGTTGTGTTTGACTCTTTTAAGAACAGCCTTCATGGCCACATACTTTTGGTGATAAGTAAGTATCATTGCAATAACACGTTGTTCTGAAATTACCGCAATGCACAAGTCCTTACACAAGTTTACCATCTTTCTTGCTACACGATCAGAAATAATCGAGAAGCTAGGCTCCTTATTACTAGCCATCTCTGAAGAAAATATTCGTCTCACGTACATACAACATTTTATAACATCTCCATAGGTTAGAAGCGTTTAGTCAAAGTCTTTAGCATACCCAAAAATTGTCCATTTAAAAATATCTCTTGGGGAAAAAAATTTAGCGTTTCGATTTAGACATATTGCAGTAATACGAAAAACACACCATACGACTTCGAACCAATATTTAAAACACCTGACTTCCTTATAGACTTAACCATATAAACAAAGAAGAGGAGCCCATTTCAGTTCAAGAGGTAGTCTGATGTTGTTATTCAGGCGATAAAAATTCAAAATATTGGAGCGTATTAGGTATGTAGCAGCTTTGTTATGTGTAACTCGCATTTAAGAATTTTTTTACGAAATGCTCTAATTTCAGGCCTCTTTTCAGAGCATAAGTAATTAGCTCACAAACTTAAAATTTTACGTATTAGTTTGTGATAGGAATTCACAAATTTTTTGAACTAATTCTTAACATTCGGTGAAATTTAAAATATTTTGTAAATTTTCTCTTTTTTTGATTTCTTTCTAAAAATTTCTAAAATTAAAGCCTTTTGCCAGAGCAGAAGGTATTAACTCAGAGTCCCGAAATTTTTTTCAGTGATTAGTGTTAGGAAGTCACAAATTTTCAGCACTAAGGCTTAACATTCTGTGGATTTTAAAATATTTTGTAAATTTTCTCTGTTTTCGATTTTTTCCCAAAAATCTCTAAATTTCAAGCCTCTTGCCAGAGTAGAAGGCATTGACTCAGAGTCAAGAAATTTTGCCCTGTAATTAGTGTTGAGGAGTCACAAATTTTCCGCACTAAGGCTAAGTGCTTTGTAGAAATTCGATTTTTTCGGGACACCCTAGTGAACAAGCCTATTTAAAGGACTAAAACGCAACATAGGTTCTAATGAGAGAATGAATAAGAATGTTTCTACAGAAAAGGGACATATTACTGCGGTTTGGCAATTGCAGTAACGTAACTACAATGATGAAAACAAAAATTGTAGCATACCTAATCACAAACTGTTCCCTTTAAAGCGATGCATATAATAGATAATTGTCCCTCTCCGAACTTCAGTACGAGCGGAAAAAATGCCTTCCGTGAGCAATAAAGGCGAAAAATTAGAGAGAAAAGTGACGAAAAATGCTTATTTTTAAAGAAAATGAACTAAATATTTTACATTTTAGGGAAAATTTGGAGCATTAGTAAAATATTTATCTTTAGAGAGACGCATAAACGAATAATACTATCATTATTTTGCTATGGAATGTGCTTGGACCATTCAAAATCGTCGTATAAGTGAAAAAGGCGCATAAATGAGGCGGCGTATAAGTGAGAGTTCACTACTAAATTAATATAAGCGGGACTTCTGGGTCCAGTCGGGGTATAAAGGGTTAAAGGACCCTCGTGTGGAGTAATATAGGGGCGATTCTCTGTAAACTGGTAATTAGCTGTCCGGACAGAGTATTTTAAAAATAATAAAGTGTAATAAAGTAATTATCGCTCTGAATACAAGTAGAGCATTAATACTTTGTGGCCCAATTGTATTTGGAGTGATAACAATTTAATTTTTTTTCCTAGAAATTAAGCGCCAAAAAACACAGTCCCCTGGCTGCCCCAATCCCATAGTCTAACTGTTCAAGATAATATTTCAAAAAATCTGTTAACACTACATAAATTTGGCAATTAATATCTAAAAATAGAATGATTAAGCTATATTTTTTTATGAAATAAGGTTACATATTTCTAAAACTTAAAACTGTCATGTAAATTCTGTCCGGAGTTTTTTCAAACAGTCCCCTGCAACAAATCCAAACCTGTAATACAAAAAATCAATAGCTTTTGCAAATTCTTTTTGGCATGAAGTTTAAAGTAATTAGTGTGAATTTGCCGAAATCGCCGAGAAAGGTGTTGAAACGCTACTTTGCTTAGTTTGAGAGCCACATTTGTGCTGAAAGTATGCATCGTGATCGTTGCGAAAACAGTCCTCTGGGAAGTGATTTTATTAATGTCAATTAATTTAATTATAAAACATATTAGTTATTATGTCCACGATTTGTGCCTTAATTTATAGGTAATCTCGTAACTAATTCTGCTCCAATAGTTTTGCAGATATTACGCAACAAAGAGCAAAAACACAGTCACCTGGCACAGTCCACTGCCTAGTTATACTAGGCGGGGCAAGGGCGTAGCCAGGGCTCACGTTAGGGGGGTGAAAGCAGTGGCACCCCAATGGGAGGTCACTGTGACCTCCCAAAAAGTTCTTATGCGATGCAAATTGGCTGATGAAATTTGAAAACAGTGAGACAGTAATGCAAGGATGAACTTCTTTATTTTATTTATTTATTTTTCTTTTTTTTTTCTTTAATTAATTTATTTATTTATTTTCGTGATGCCTTACGTCTCTTTTTATAGACATAGATAAGTATGCATTCTCGTATTTTATTTATTTATTTTTTAATCATTCAGTAAAGTTCTGAGTTTCATTCGGTAAATTAAGAATTTTCTTCTCAAAAACAGGTAAGCTTACTATCACTTTCTGAAAAGTAATCAATACTAGATATAATAACGCAGTTTATATAAAATTCCCAAAAATCAGCATAAAAGTCAAATAAATAAAATGGGAGGTCACAATGACCTCCCATTGGCTCTGATCTAGGGGGGTGCAGCTGCACCCCCCTGCACCCCCCTAGCTACGCCCTTGAGGCGGGGGACTTACCCCCTATCATGATTTATCATGAAAACACAAACTTCAGTTGGCCCTCTTTCAAACCAAAGTAATAGATTCATTTTCTGAGCAATAGTATTATAATTATACGAACATTTCGAAAAACCGTGCCCGGACAGATTTCGTATGAAAAATGACGAGTATACAGAGAATCGCCCATAGATGATCAGACATGAAAATAAAATTACTTGAATTCTGTACCTCAAATCCAGATTAACGTATGTCACATTATCATTACTTTACAGGGAAGCGGAAAAAATGTTTGTCTGGTGCAGAAGTGCGAAACTTCAGAACTGTTGCAAAACGGTTGAAGTTTGAAGTCGATTTTTTAGGGGAGACTGGGTACGGTTGTGACAATTTTCATTTGCTCCCCCATAGATCCCTTAGCAATGCCTGTGAGCTGGTTTAAAGTTGTTTTTATGTTAAAGTGTTTATTTGCCTGCTTATAAACACTAAAAATTTCTACCTAAGTACAGTAGTTAACTCACAGGACCAAATTAAACAAAAAAGGAAAAAATGTCACAACCGACCCCACCCCAGGGGCGGTTGTGACGGGGGGGGGTTGCAAAAAGGTTGAAGTTTGAAGATGATTTTTTTCTACCTGGAGTAAATTATTGAATTTTCTCGCAAATATTCTTAAAGAAAACGAAATGTACAATGATTATATGAATAAAAACTATACTTTTCCTGATACATTGTTATTTTTCTACGTGAGTATTAGTGACAAAATTTACCACTAAATATTGTAAAAAATCCTTATTTCCCTGTTATTAACCGTTTATTTCCGAGCATAGTAGGTATAATAGGTACCTTCAGAACTATAGGCATAGAAGGTATAACAGTCGTTTCTTCTGATGGCTAATGTTTATTGAAATATGCACTGCTCCATAATGCCAGACATGTAATGAGACATATACAAAAATGTTGACTTTACATCTGAGCATACTAGGAAAAACATTGTTCCTTCAACTAAAATAAGTTAGCAAAGACAAACAGAAAGTTAAAATCTCCACGAAAAAAAAACTACAGTTTATTATTTTCAATATTATTATAATGTAATAATTATTTTAATGCAATGTTGACCAATTCCAGTCAAAACAGAATCTTATTTGTTGTGTGATTTTGCTGCAGTAAAAATTCTTTCCAAGTTTTGATATGTTTTTAAAATGTCATAAAACTTCTGATAGTTTGTATTTGTTGAACTGATTGTCACAATGATTTCTCGGCGTAACGGAGTGAATCATGAACGTATACTCTTCAGAGCAGAAAAACATGAGTTAAAGTTTGCTGCTATAGTAAAACCTCTCTAAGCGACCACCCTTCGTTCCGTGAAATTTTGACCACTTAGAGGGGGTGGCCACTTTTCGACGATAAATTAATGTTTCGTATTGTTTGAACTAAATTTTACTCGCTACATCTGCTCTTATCTCAACTTTAGTTTGACATTTCATCACCACTTTTACAACTGAAAAAGTAATTTCAATCGTCCCGTAATCCTGGCGAAAATCTTAAAGATGGTTAAAATTTTTGAAAGCTATCAACGCTAACATGTAAATTCGGCGGGATTCATTAAGGAATAGTACAGACTCGTGGCGAATAAAAAAGTTTCGACGAAATGAGATTTTCGTAATTAGAGGCGAATTTCTTCCGCACCCAGTGAATCGAGCAAGGACGACAGCAGCTGAGATTCTTCGCCTTGTCACCCGAAGGAGGAATTTCCACTTTCTTCAGAAACAACCCCTGAAATAGTTTAGAAGTCCTTCGTACTTTTAAAAGTTGATTCTTTCCCTCATTGGATATTTATTTGCTTTCTTTTAATTTTCCTCTAGGTCTGAAGTGTTCATGAGAAAGTTTTGGATTCGCGAAAATTTTCGAAAATTGACGAATATAAGCAATTTAAACAATTTTAGCCATTTTGGTAAATGTACATCTGCATGTAAGCATTTTTTATGTGTACTCAAATTCAAAACATAAATGATTTTTTTACGAATTGATAACGTCGAAAATCGGCCTGTAAACTACAGCGAGAAGCACGGTATTGTGTCGTCTAATCAGGGACGTCATTTCAAGTTTTTCCAGGGGTGGGCAAAGGATCCAAACACAATGCAATTTCATAGGAAAACATCAAAAGCCACGCCCAATTTTCGGTAAATACATTGATTTCTCAAAGTCGGGGGGGGGAGGGCAATTGACCCCCCCCTGCCCCCTAAATGACGGGCCTGCGTCCATTGTACTGTTTTGCCATTAAACTATTGAGAAGGGATAAAAGGTGGAGGGAGTGAAGCCTTCGGTTCTTGAAACAAAGATCCCAAGTCAGGTGACATATTTTAAAGTAAAGTATTGGAAGAAGTCCGGCGTCTTTCAATAGTTTCATGTAAAACATGCTTCCCATCACCGAAGTTTAACCATGTCACTTAATATCTTTGTTTCAGCTTTTTTTAAGTCAATGATTGGACTTGCTGCCTTTAATTACTAATTCCTGCTCTTAACATTCAACCGATATCATTTTAGTGCTCAGAGAAGTCTGACCAGATGGGGATGTTCCGGATTCAAATCCTGACTCGAGCATGGACGTACTTTCTCTCTCCTGTCCTTGTCCTTACTTCATATGAATGTGTTATTGTGCTGTGAATGGTTGCTTACCCTATAAACGGGTCCCTATGGCATGTGCATACTGTGGAAGTCTGACTTTACGCCAAATAACGGTACAGTTGGAAAAGAGAAGCAGTGCTCTCCAAATTGCCAGCCCAGCTGGCAGAAGACAACAGCAGCAATAAAAACCGGGGCCGTGGCAGCCCGATCGGTAAGGCGTCGGACTTGTGACCGGAGGGTCCCGGGTTCGATCCCAGCCGATTGAAGATCCACCGTCTTGATTAATGGTGGCTGGGGGACGTTAACAATGTCGTGGTCACAAAGTCCTCCAAGTGAAACGATACCTCTGGGGGTGCTGGGCCAAGGGTTTGTTTGACCCTTGGTTCTGGTTCAAAAGGAACACAGCGCTCTTCAGTGCTCTTTCCTGGTTAAACTACGAGTTGTGGTAGGTACGGGGGACCCTGGAGTGTGTGAAGTGAAGTGAAGCAATAAAAAACGATATCATTCCGCAAGTTATCGCTATTTCTGGCTTCTTCAAAAAAGTAATGAGATGAATGGTTGTCGGGTCGACACGAAATGAATGACGTCTGCTTTCAGATAAAAATCGTCTGATAAGCAATATCGGCTTAATGAAGATGATCCAATCGTTATTGAATTGGTATTAAAGCAAAATAGCAAATGTTAATGCATTTGAATTGCACCAACATCAGTTTGTAAAAATCCTGCGCTATTTATCGTTGTCGTATCAGTTAGTGGAAAAGCGTACTAAGGCATGGAGGCGAGAGAAAATTTGGTACGCATGGGAATTGATCCTGATTAGTTTTTAGTAACAATCGTTTTCAGGAGGAGGTGGCTAAGGTTTGACTTCTACAGGGAAACCTCAAAAAGTAATGGAAGGATTAGCATTAAAGTTGGTTTACAGATGAATCTCAATGCTGCCGTGGGCAGGTAAAGGGCAGTAACTGCAAAATTTTCGATTTTCATTTTTTTGCATTTTTGAAATCTATGCTACATTAGTTTTATGGTACAAGCATCTTTTTTTGGTTTCCGATGAAAAAAAACTGTTTTTTAACCAGTGGTAATTAGCAGTAACTGCATTTTTCGTTACGATGGGCAGGTAAACGGCAGTATCTGCATGTCTGCAGGATGAACATAATATGAATCTCTGTGCAAAACTTGCATCAAGCCGCAAAAACCGTTTTCCTTTGTACCTAAACTGAGCGAAAGTAGGGGTGTCCTAATGGGAGGTCACGGGAGGTCATTGGTTGCACTTGAATGTTCCCAAGGGTGTGTTTTATTCATTTTTGGGGTGAATCAGTGTTAATATCAATGCAGAATTGAGTGAGACAAATTGGCATTTCCACTTGGCGATATATCGCCAAGCTTTTGGTCGCCAAGTGCTTGTCGCCAACTTGGTAACATATCGCCAAATTGGCGACAAATTTGGCGAAAAAAATTATTTTATGAGTTTGGGCTCGATTTAGCTCTTTTGGCGGTATTTTACGAAAAATCCACTGAATGATGCTAAAATCGGCGATATTTTGAAAATGAATCGTTGTAAATCATTTTTTGCATTATTCGTGGTACATTAGGGGCGTAAATGTTTGAATTGTTATCTTGCTTATTCCAAGCACTATTTAAACACTTCAGGCATCTACTAAGAAATTTACACGTAAAAGGAAGTATTGTGGGGTCCATACCAGGTTTTTTTCTTTCAAATAAAGTTTCTCTCCACTAGCAGACAATATTTTTCACGATTTCAAAGATACACAAGCCAAACTTGGCAGACGACAAACAAAAATGCAGCAATGAAATGATTTTATTTTCATTGTTTTGTTTTCTTTTAATTACAGTTGCTTTCATACTAACAGACGATAGTTTTTGTAGTTTAATCCCCAGCTGTTTTAATAGTGCTATAAAAAAAAATCGTCAGCACAACAAGCATTTCAAGCGCTCTTTTTCTCAAAGTGATTTCTTGTTTTGATGCAAATTACAAAGCATTAACTGATTTGTAGTAATTTTAAAACATCTGATGTGAACGCCACACTACTTCCTTTTACGTTTAAGTTCCATAATAAATAACTCAAGTGTTAAAATAGTACATTAGAGTGAGCAAGGTAACAATTCAAACATTTACACCCCCAGTTTGTCCCGAATCAATGCAAAATAATGTTTTCAATGATTTATTTTCTAAATATCGCCAATTTTAACATTATTAAGTGATTTCTTCACAAAATATGCCCAATAGCGCCAAATTGAATCCAAATTTTTAAAAAAAAATCATTTTTTCACCAAATTTGTCGCCAACTTGGCGGCAAACACTTGGCTACCAAAAGTTTGGCGATATATCACCAAGTGGTTGTACCAAATCATATTACTCAATTTGCATTGAAATTAACATTGATTTAGCCCACAAAGGGGTAAAAGACCCCCTTGGGAACATTCGAATGCAACCACAAGGGGAGGTGCACAACTAGACCACCCTCAGAGCCTACATACCAAACTAGAAGCTTCTACGGCATATAGTTTTTGAGTTATGCGACATACATACATACGCACATACATAGAAACATACGTACGTACATACATACGTACATACAGACGTTACGAGAAAATTCATCCTTATTAACTGGGGCATGGTCGAAAAGGATATTTCGGCTGTTTATATGTTAGTAGGTACATATGCACGTGCTGATAGGTCGAAAAAACTACTCAACATTCATTCGGGGGCGAGCAAAATTAAAATATAGACCGAAATTTGAGTGAAATTTTCTTCGAGATCACAATACTTCCTTCACTAAGTAAAAGAAAGTAAAAATGGCTGAAGAATCATCGAGTTTTGCTTCATATTTTGCATAATACAATACAGTTTCATTATACTTTTTAATTATATTTCGCGTTCGTTTATATTAAATCTATATCAAGGAACACGGTATTTATGTATATTTTTAAATAAAATGTATCATTCACAATGCAATAATATATTTCGTAATAACATATCTACTTCGCATGTTGTCGAATATGTAAATACTGGACATTTAGTAGCATACTCTGCAGTTACTGCCGACTGCCAGTCAATTCCGCATGACAATTAGAGTGAAAAGGGCAGGTAAAGGGCAGTATCTGCTTTACCTCTCTTTGCGCTTGCAAAATCAAAATTCAATCGATTACCCAAAAAATATATCGGTATAAACATATAGTATCGCCTATGTTCGAAGTTCAATGTTTTATTGATCTTTGTGGGAAATCAAAAACGCGTTTCTTCAAATATCTCGAAAACTCATTTTTGCAGATACTGCCGTTTACCTGCCCACGGCAGAATGGTACCCGATGCGTACTGATTGATTTATGGTGCCTATCGCGCCACGATTTGGGGAATCGCATTTTCCTCCTTTTTTTTGAACTGCTACCAAATACACAAATCACATCAATCCGGTAGCGACAGTACATAAGTCTGAAATGAATCCCAAGCGTCAAATCTTGATAGCAATAATACGTTAGGGTCTAATATTCGCTGAAAAAAGATAGAGAAAGTTTAGTTATAGCTATATGCTGTACTAGTTAGAATAATTGTTTGGCTGTCATCAGAATAATTTCCAGTGGAAAGTAATCACGTTTTCGTCGTGCATTTCTCGGTGCTAATTTAGATTTTACACTTAATTTTGAGTCAGTTTACCTTGCAAACTATATTTGTGAATAATGATCTGCATCGTAGACTGCTAGAAAACATTCTACTGCTGTGCCTCACGCTACATATGGGAAATTCCCCCGTTAAGGACGGAACAATCAATCTTGAACACACATAATTGCAATTTGGTTCGATAAAAATCCACAATTCTTGTTTCTCTTGAATAATTTATGTTATCCTAAATTTTAGTTCGGATTCCTTTATTACAAAAACAAAAAAATATATTTAAAGTTTTATTCTTATGCTCGTAACGGTGTAATTGTACATGTTCTCACATCACACAAAGGTTAATTTAGTTTTAGAAAAGTGGATCGTAGTGTTCGACATAGGAAGTTTATTTTACATTCCTAATTGATTTTTCAGAAACACTCGACCAACTATTCCTATCATTTATTGGTAGTAAGTGAAACATTTCATAATTCAACCATTAAGAGAACTTTTACAAATCTAAGGGCGCTTTTACACTTACCGACACGGCAACGATAAATCGTAAGCGATTGTCGTCATCCGACATTGGAGCACGCAAAATGCATTAAAATATGCTATGCGCTTTTCCATTTCCCGATTCCAGGACGATTCTGCCGTTTCCGACCGAACGCTGTCGTTTGTCGTCCCTTTCGTGTCGGATGGCATCCGTCTCTCCTTTAAAATCGGGACGATACTCATCCATCTGTTTACTTTCTTCGAACTATATAGCAATTGCGTTTAAATTCGACATCTCTTTATTAATAAATATAAGCTTCAATTTGCAGACGATAAACAAAAGATGTAGCAATAAAACAATTTTATTCATTTTAGTTGGTATTTTGTTTCATTATTGTTGCTCAGACGATTTTTAATGCAACAAAAAAAAAAACCTCAAGTTTTCATTCTGATAGTGTTGGCGCCGCCGAGGGATAAATGGCGAATCTATTCGCAAAGAAGCGATGGTGTCAACGAAGAGACGATTGACAACGAAACATATTTGTTAACGAATTCTCTTCATTATAACGAAATGGGGATACACTCGCTTAGTACTAAAGAGCACTACAATTACGAAAACAAAACAAAACTATATTGCGACGACCAACTTATATCATGGCGAACTGTGGACTTAATTTTAAAAAGTTCTATGGCAAACTTTTGGGAGTTAGATCCGCCATGTATCGCTCTGCAATTCCAGCAGATAGTATGCGTTTCGTTCTTAGTAAACAAGGTGAGTGAGAATGTAATAAAGTTGTGAATATCATGCACTCAATATCGTATTTTTCATTTGTTTTCTTTTTCTGGAAGTAAAGTAAATATAACAGTCGTAATCTGATAAATGGAGGAGCCATAATAATATACGTGTGAGCACAGTGCTATCTCGAAATGAAATGCGATGGAAAATGACCCGTTCGGAGAAACGATATCGTTTGAGTGGAAAAGCAGTGCTATAAACGACACGACACGGTACTTATCGTTGCTGTATTACCGTCCGACTTTCGTCGTTGTCGTGTCGTCAAGTGTAAAAGCGCCCTAACAAGCAAGAAATTGGATGGGGAGTGGGGAGTTTTATTCTCTACGTGGGAGAGTATAACATATTATAAGGCCGTGAGTGTAGTTTTTCTTGAAGAGACGGGACAGGAGAAATTCTCAAGCAGGGTAATAACTATTGCAGCACGCTTTCGGCGAAGTAAACTAGATTTCTTCAGGGTCATTCCATAGAAATGTCAACTCAGCCGAAGAAAAAAAAAAAGTAAAAAAATAGGAAATAATAATAAAAGTATAAAAAAATAAGTAAATAAATACATCAATAAAAATCATACAACATAAGGAGTTAAAAAAATTGAAAAACCATTGCAATTACCACTGAGATTAGCCATAATAAATAGTTTGTAGTATGTGTACTGCTTGTTATTCAATGGTTACGTTAGTCACACTTCATCTTGAGTAATAGTGACACTTAAGACTAAAAAAAAAAAATAATATTTAATAAATGTGTTTTATGTTTTTAAAAGCCAACTTTGCGCATTTTTCAAATTTTTCATTAAATTTTTAACACTTGCTTAACTTTGAGAAATTTTTGCCTCACAACATGAGCATTATTTTCAGGGTTGCAAAAATGTTACGTTAGTCACGCTGCTGTTTTGGTTGAAAAAATATCTACTGTCAGTACTTTTGTTTTAAATTCTTAGCAGAAATGATACAAAGATACCATGTACATCGTGAATCCTCCAACATAACTGAAAAATATTTTTTATCCTTTAAGTTACAAGTAAAAACAGTTACAAAATCAGCTCTGAATGTTACGTTAGTCACTATGGAATGACTCTTCACATTTTTTTCAGCAGCACACTGCAAAAAATAGACTGTTGTTTTTACAGTACAATGCTAGCAGCCGAAGTTCAAGATTAAAACTGTAAAATGTACTGTAATAAACTGCGAAATAAGTTGTTTTATAGTTTATTAACTATGCATTTTACAGTTTTAAACTGGAACCTCTGCTGCTAGCATTGTACTGTAAAAACAACAGTTTATTTTTTGCAGTGTATGAATAGTAGTAATCTTTGGTCCATCGAAAGGTTTGTTATCAGAGCCAAATACGGTAGAACTCGTTTATAACGAGCTCGGATATAACAAGAACTCGGATTTAACGAGGGAAATGAGAATATTTGGTTGGATCAATGTTAAGTCTATGGAACAGAATTCGTCTCTAACGAGCAAGACCCGGATTTAACGAGCAATTTCTTCTGTCTCGCAGTCTTTTTTTCTCATCTTTCTAGTCTTATTCCTGTCTTATCTTCTTTTCTTTTTCCCCCCCTGCGGTTTAATACTTTTGTCTGAAAAATTGCACCAGCATTCCAGTGTCATTAAATAAAGAACAGTATAAAATTAAATTAATAAATGTAATTAAAGTATGAATTAGTTAAATTATAAGTGAACTCAATTATTTGACTTCCCAAGCCCCCACCCCTTCTGGTTGCACGCCGGCCGTAAGGACCCGTTTATTACGAGCACTCGGATTTAACGACTAACATGCTACGGTTCCTTCGTGCTCGTTATAAGCGAGTTCGACTGTACTATCATTAGGCAATGTTATTCGATTTCCTCATCGTCTAGGGACAGAATGAGGTCGTTAATTCGTCGATGCATACGCGAGAAAACGAGGCTCTGGAGCATTCTAAAGGCGACGCTTTCGAGCTGTTCCTATTCTCAAACTCTTCTCGAACCACCATTCCATTCCCCTCGGAATGTCTCCTTCGAAATAGGGGTGAACGGCGAGTTTCATGTACTGAGTCTACTACACAGATTTAATATTTCCTTGGAGATATTACGACTGTTTCTTTTTAGTTGTGGCAATGATGAGGTAATTTTATCGCACCTTCGAAGATGTCGAGTTACGAGTTTGAGTAATCTTATAGAATGACATGAATTACTTGTCTTTTCTTTAGTATTTGGTTATCATATATGAACTTATTACCCAGAGTTGGAAATCAGCGAATTGATATAGAGGGCGCTGATGCTCACGGTGACGATTGCGTAGACGAGGTTAGATTCGAATTGTCTGTTTTGTGTTGGTGATGTGATGTGTGTGCTGTCACAGAAAATAAATATTTGTGTTTTATATGAAAGTATTCACTTATTTAAAAGGCAGTTTCGTAGATTTAACAAGAACGAATGAAAGATGATGAATAGTCCTATTTAAAATCCAGTGTTGTTTAGGTATTGATAACTATCACACTTGTCTTTATAAATAATAATAAGAGAAAAAAAAAACAGTACTATCAACACAGTTAACTTCATCCCATTAAATTGTTTCCTCCTAAAGGACTGCGATTTATCGCACCATGACGTTATTTGAAACATAAACCCTTGCAAATTTACACCCTCAAAAAGTCTAGTACTACTGGTTTAATTTTTAGCCGCAAAAAGTATGAAATCATCATGAAAAACATCTTCTGTATTGGAATAAGATTGTTTTGCAAACTATTTAAAAAAAAAGAAAGGAGCAAAATGTGTTGCTACTATGTTTTCTGCCGCAGAGTTTCACTAACAGCTGTCCAGTTTCACTTTACGTCACAACGAAATCAACAAATAATGTTCTCTTTAGATAAAGGTAATTTTTAATGATGGAAATAAATGTTAACCAATGAATAAGTGAGAGGCAGCTCTAAGGCGTGTTGTGGTTAAAATATTCAGATCCAAAGACAAAAACTCTGCAAGAGAGATGTAGCTCTTGTTGCAGTTAATGCTAAATCAAGGATTAATGCAAAAATATTTTGATCTGATGAATGTTGACTTTATTTGCCCCTTTTATCCTACCTTAACCTATATTTTTGAATGATTGTCAGTGATCGACACTTAGTTTAAAATTAGTAAAATATTTCAGTTCATAATTTTGGGTTTTTCAAAGCATTTTGATTGCTTTTATGTGCAGGCGATTTATTTTTTTACATTATTAAGTCATGGTTTCGTATGTGTTAGAAAAAACTTCTTTTAGCAGATTTTATACAAAATATACAAATTACATTGCGACAATATTTTTTTCTTATAAAATAATGTTCGAATCTTTTAGTAGTTAACTTTAATTTTTTTAACTTCAAGTAGTTAACAAAATTTTTTTACCATAAAATAATATTCGAATCTTTTAGTAGTTAACCGTAATGTATAATTGTACTTTTTGGTTCAATAATACTACGACACTATAACACGACAACAATTCAATAACACTGCACTACTTATGTTTTAAATTGATTCGAATAAGGAGATCACCTCATAGAATTATTTTCAGAGTAGTTTTTTTAATAACATTTCATAATATTTAAATCATTGAGAACGTTTGATTATCAGGACACAAAAAATAAAAGTTTTCGCATCGAGTTTGAAAGCTTTAATTCTATTTGGTTTCACTATTTATATTTTCATTTGATTTGTGTTACTTAAATAAACAAATTTCGTAGCAAATTTCTATTTTTAAGTTTTGCCCTTCTGTTCAGATTCATCCTGTACATCGTCTTTTATATATGAATGGGTTAGATGCAAAACTCACATTCTCCAAATTTTGCGATTTTGAGTTATGCATATCACCGTGTTCGTCTTGTAAAGGACAATCGAGCTGTAAAACTGTTTTGGATCAAAACCAATATTTTAATGCATAAAAAAAATATTAAAAATCACGTTTGGATGCAAAACTCACATTCTCCAGTCCACCAATCAAAGAGCGCTTTAGTGCATCATGGGATTGAATTCAAACATTCTACGCTGAACTCTCATTTTGGTGCTTGATTAGACTTTATTTAGTTTTGGTATCACAGTTGTAACTTTACTACTCAGTAAAATGGACGAATTAGTTCAGCCTTCCACAGGACTAACCACAAAAAAGAAAAAGACACCTGAGCATTGGAAGCGAGCTAAAGTTAAAAAAGCAAGGTTAGTATGGTACTAGACCAAATATTTATATGAATTTAGTTTAAACTTTACCAAACTGTTCTGTACCAAGTAACCACTCCTGTCCAATAGTATTATAGAAATCTATAAGTGCAGGACAATTTCTGCAGGCCCGTCATTTAGAGGGGCAGGGGGTCAATTGCTCACCCACCCCCACTTTTAGAAAGCAATGTATTTACATACAAGTGGACGTAATTTTTTATTGACATTGAGTTCTCACACTCCCACCCCCAGGTCCGTCATTTAGGGGGGGGCAGGGGGGGCAGTTGCTCCCTCCCTGACTTTTTGAAACCAATGTATTTACATACGAGGGTTGTCCGTAAAGTAAGTTTCCCTATTTTGTTTCACAATGGAAAAGTTTTTTGATTACATCGAGTAATGCATCATAGGAAAGCTTGCACTTTAAACTATTTTTCAACGTAGTCCCCATTAACTTAGATGCAGTTTTTCATCCGGGAAACCATCTTTTTTGCACCACTCGCGCGTACCATTTGCACACTCGTGCTTCCTTCAGCATAGACTTCTGTAAGTTAGACAGAAAATTTATTTAAGAAAGGATCAAACGAAATCGCCTCGTGTGTTTTTCATACATTAATGACAACTGAAATGCCAAGACCTTTTGAGACAGTACGATTGTTATGTGATGGATGTGGGGGACAGAACAAAAATTCTATTGTTTTGTCAATGATTAGTTTTTGACTCGTCAGAAATGCACCAAAAAACATAAAGAGAATCGAGCTTTTCTTTCCCATAACGGGTCACAGTTTTTTGCCTCCAGATCGGGTTTTTGGGTTTACAGAAAAAGCCATCCGAAAAAAAAGAAGTTATTTTTCAACCAAACGAGTACACTAACATTATTAGTGAGCATGCCAAAGTTGTTAAAGTTGGTGAAGATTGCCAAGTTTATGACTGGAAAAATGAGAAAGACAAATTTTTCAAAAAAACCGGCCCAATTTCACTTTCATTTTGCGTCTTGTAAGAGAATAATCATAACCAAAACCAAACAGAACAATGTTCTTGTTAGAGGAGAATACACATACAAATCAGATGTTTCAGAAGCTAAACCCATATTAAAACCAAGAAAGCGGGTTATATATATGAAACCTTCTGTTATCCCTCCACAACAAACTCTGTCAAACAAGCTAAAAAGATGGACGTCAATAACTTGTTAAAGAAGCATTATGGTGACAATTGGAGAGACAATGATGAGTTGCTGTTTTATAAAAGCATCATAGATGGGAATACTGACATCGAATAAGGCGATCCAAACGACCCAACTTGTGAGCCAACCGAAGAAGTCAACTATTTAAATGTTTAATTTTTTGTGTGTTTTGTAAAACTCTATCTGAATTTGTTAGGAAAACAGTTTGATGAGAAGGCACTTTTTTTTTTTTTTTTAATTTTTACACTATCCGCCTTCATTATTATTGCTTAATTTAAAAAAAGCATCATGTTGTAAATCGTCTTTGAAAAAATGTATTTAGCTAAAGAGAAATTACAAAGCTTCTTTTCCTGGTTCTAGTTGGTATTTTTAAATTTCAAACAGTTTCGGTTCAAAACTCACATTATCCATTTGTGTTGGGTGCAAAACTCACATTTGACCACGCTTCGTGTCAAAACTCACATTCTCCAAATTTTGAAGCTAAATTACAAAAAAAAAAAAAAAATGCTATTGGAGCGAGGTTTTAAGGGTGTTTAAACAGTTTATGTTGCAATTAATTATGTTGCTAAAAAAATTCAAAGCGTTTTACGAAGGGTATGAATGTTGAAAAGTTTTTTGCGATTTCCCGAAAGTTAGCAAAAGTGGATAATGTGAGTTTTACATCTAAGCCCTTCACATATTCTAACGTATAAAGTTACAAAGATTCAGACTTTCATAACAGTTGAAGCATTAAAACAACATTAAGATAAATTCTAGCTTGAATTTTATTGAAAACGTAGTGAGGAAAATCCATGTTGAATAACTTTCAAACGAACAGATTCAGCTTCTTTCAGCAAAGTTGTTTTTCTGATCGATCAGAAAACTCGTTCAGATTTGGCGTATAAATTTAAATTTTCATTAACTGTTCAAGAGTTTCATTTCTTTGCGCTGAATATCTATTTGCTTTAGATGGATAAAATTGCATGTTACGCGCAGACGGTTTTTGAGAGAAAAACGAGAGTAATCGATTTTAAATACAAATTGCTGATGCGCATTTCGCGATTACATGCAACTGATTCTCTAGTAAAACAACTTAACATTGTTTCGTTTTTACGACAGGGAATGGAAATCAGTAGAAAAGTAATTCTCAGTTCTAATAAACTATAAGAGGCGCTATAGTTTTTCTATCTAATGGCTCCTGAAAGAGGTAAAAACACTGATATTGGACATCATATGTCCAAAGAGAATGCATAAAATGGAAATGTTTTACCTCTTTAAATATTTTTTTAATAACCTCAAAGTGGTGTATGGAAGTTCTAGAACTAAAACGTTTAACATCAAATCGGGTCAATATGTATCGAAAAATTTTACAAACAGAATAAATATTTCACACTTTGCCCACTTAATTCTTGCTTGACCACAGAGAGATAGCATAGAAGCAGAAACTAGCCTCTTTATTTTATAACAGACACCAGCCGGGAGATCACGGAGGCAGTAAAACTTTAATTAACTAAGTAATTAATATATATATATATATATATATATCCCAAGCAGCACAAAGGCGTTCAAAACACATTCTGCAACACGTACAGAGCGCACCAGCCGGCACGTTTAAAACACGTTCTCGCAGCACGTATTGTCAACGTCTATGTGTCTCATCGATCGATGGTAATATCACACGTCGAAATCTGGTGTTGACTACCTTTTTTTGTCCCAGTTTTGAACGTGAAATAATAGGTTATATTTAGGTTCTGGAAATACGTTTGTTTTCAGTGCTCCCCAGCTGAAAAAGTATACTACATATACCCCACTATCCGGGCCGTGACGTCATTTTTGATCCATGATCGTCGCCATCTTGGTTTTAATTATTTAATTACTTAATTAATTTATTTAATTTAATTATTGATTGTTTAATTACTTTGAATTTAATGTATTCATTCCGCGGGATTCGAACGCGGGTCCCTTGCGACTCCAGCAGGACACGCTAACCACTAGACGCTATTTGATCATATAGAGGGAGAAAAATAATACTTTAAAAGAAAATTTTTTGCAAGAGGCGCCATCTATGAAAGACTAAGGGCGTAAATCATATCATTTTATTAGTATGAATATGATGTTTTTTTACTGAAATGCATGCAAATCTGATTAGGATCTTGGGAGAAAGAGTTGTTTAGGATAAAACTTAAAGTTTCTGCAGATATGATTCCTCCCCCTTTCTAAAAAGCAGCAATTCACGACCTCAATTCTGAGAAATTAAGCACCTCCTTAAACACTGAAATGACACCGTGATAATATTACTGTTTTTGCACGTCAAATATCACGTTCCTTAAGCACTGAAATGACACCGTGACAATATTACTGTTTTTGCACGTCGAATATAACGTTCAAGGGACACTTAGCACCGTTATTTGACCAATAACACCATTTTTGCACCAAATTTGAACGTTCTGGTGCTGCTGGGGATATATATTTTGTTGATCCTACCTATTTCATTTTTCGGTCTATTTCAGCTTTTTTTTTTTTCAAATGCTATTGGGTCATTCCATAGAAATGTCAACCTCAGCCGAAGAAAAAAAAAATACCGAAGTGAAAAAAGTATCAATAAATAAATAAATAAATAAATAAAAATCATACGACATAAGAAGTTGAAAAAATTTAAAAAACATTGTAATTATCACTGAGATTAGCCATAATAAATAGTTTGTAGTGGGTTTACTGCTTGTTATTCGATGGTTACGTTAGTCACGTTACGTTAGTCACACTCCCATCCTTATTACAAGTGACAATTAAGACTAAAAAAAATAATATTTCATAAATATCTATTATGTTTTTAAAACCAACTTTACACATTTTTCAAATATATCATTCAATTTTTAACACTTGCTTAACTTTGAGAAATTTTTACCTCACAACATGAGCATTCATTTTCAGAGTTGCAAAAATGTTACGTTAGTCACGCTGCTATTTTGGTTGAAAAAATATCCACTGTCAGTAGTTTTGATTTAAATTCTTAGCAGAAATGATACATAATGATAGAACATTGTAAATCCACCAGCATAACAAAAAATATTTTTTATCCTTTAAGTTACAAGTAAAAAACGTTACAAAATCTGCTCTGAATGTTACGTTAGTCACTATGGAATGACTATATTCTCTGTGGTTAAGCTTTACACGTGCTTCAACGTATGCTCTGATGACGACCAACAGCTGTACTCAGTGGCATTTGAAAATTTTAAAACGCCCGAAATCCAAGTGTATGCTCGCTTAAATTCAGCTTTGAACTTAGTTTGATAAGCGGAAATAATGACATGCTATAGCTTTTGGCAACAATTAAAAACAACTACGTCACTTCTGTCGCACAAATGAGTGCGGATTAGAATTTCAAAAGCTTCTTATAAAAAGCTTCACTTCAAAAGTATTCAAATGTAGAAAAAATTTTGGAAAGAAGTGGTTTGTGGATAGTCTTCAGATATCTAATATAGGAAAAAAATGAAAAAAGAAAAAAAAATTTAAATTTGAAATCTTGAATTTGAATCACGTTTTCCGAAATCACGAGTTTCGATAAGATCCATTATACATTTATATTTCCTCATATCAAAAGAATTTTCAGAAGTGGCACCATTTTATTTTCAACAAAAACTCGCGTACTTGTCTAGTTCCCATTTTAAAGAACAAATTCAGCCTGAGCGAACATTAGAGCTTGTGACACATAATTAAGCGAGCGGATACAAAAACATAAAACGGCGTAACTAGATTCATTTAACTATTGATTATCGTATTCACGAGATTTTGCATCAGTTTTCCTTTTACTCATTCTCTCGCGATCTTTCTCATTATATTTATCGCAATTTCTTTGAACTCTGAAAAAGGAGCAAACGCCAACTATGTTCGAATCAGAACAAATAGCAATCGTGATTGCTCAAAAAAAAAAAAAAAACTTCATAACGCAGGCAAAAACACGAGCCATTATAAACATCTCTTTCATTTATCTTTTAAACATTTTAAAATAATTCCGCCATAAAAGTACTTCATTCCGATTCCCAGCGACATTTCGCATGTCAACAAAACTTCCCCCCTGACAAATAATGGCACTACCATTTCACAAGCCTGTTTAAACCCGGCCGGGGACAGACATGATTTATCGTGTTTGCCCAAATTATGACTCGGCATAATGGCTCGTTTCTTTTCTCATAAAAACATTCCGCTGTGTCTAAAACTCTCGTAAAAGGGATGGCCAGTCGCGTTTCGCATAAAGAGGCGCTGTTAAAATCTCCGGAACTGCCTGAATCTGCAAACTCATAAATTGGAGAGACGGATCTAAACACTAACAAGTGGAAGATGGTTTTGGTAATTGCATGGCTCTGAGAAGGAGAAACAAAATCAGGATAACTTTAAGTCATATCCTGGCTAATTATTGCCCCAACTAGTCTTCTGTCTTCTGACCAGAAAAGAATACGATAGAGTAATAATGAAAAAAAAAAGTCGCAATCGAAAGAGCTTTGTAAAACATGTATGTTTTACAGACTTGTAACTATTAGAGTCATCAACTACTAATATCCATCTATGCTTCGAAGCAATAAATTGAACATAAACATTTTTCTAAGAGTTAAACTTGTCTTACGTTTTATAAATTCGCTTTTTCTGCCTTTAAGAAACTGATTGCAAAATTGAAGATGAATATATGGTTGGTAGTTTCAAGTCATTGACCTTCCTCGAAAATTTTTTGAAAGATCTAGCACTAGAGAGTCTTATTCCATTAGCTTTAAATTTCAAAAAAAAAGGTAGGAGAACTATGAAAACTTGGTCATATTGGCCACGTCTAAAATTAAAACATTTATTCTGCAGTGTCACATTAGTTATTTGCCCTAATTACCCATTATGGAAATATGAGTAACCGAATATGTATAATCGAAATATTTAGTGTATCATAGAACATTAAATTATTCTAGGATCGAATGAAAACTTTGAAATAAAGGAGTACTCGAGCTATGAGGTTTCGAGTTATCAAAAGTCGGCTGTATTCATATTTCTGGAAATACGAAGCCCCATTGCTCATCATTTCTTGGTACAGTGAAGATTTTCTCCCTTAGTGAAAAGAGTTCATTTTTAAGGTAATTTATTGACATTGATGAAATTAATTAAAATAATTTTCTGAACGAAATTTCAGAGGGATATTTTTTGAGATAAACTTGCAATACGAAACGTTATAACGTGTAGAATAAAATACACCAATCGCTATTTTTTTAGTTACAAAATATTTTAGGAAAAAATGCTGATTATTGCATACCAAATTATTACGCGTTACTTTCGCATTCATTTTTACGCGTTACTTTCAATAAAATAATTATCATTTGAAATTCAATTTGGCATAGTATTAAAATATATAGTTAAAGCTTTCAAATGAAATGCAATACTTAAAATTTTGTTTTTTTTGAAATGATTCTCAGATTGACGTTTTCCATTTTAGTGGACCAACCCCCTCCTCACACAAACAATTGTGTGCGTCTGAAATGATTAGTTATGAATGGAGTAATTCTCCAATTTAATTTCTGCTCATGCTGTATGAGGCTTTCTTTGTATGAGATTGCGGAACATAACATAATACAACATTATAAATAAAACAGAAACAAATTAAAAGTAACAACAGAAATAAAATTTAGGTTAAAAACTATTTTATTTGGATCATTTGATATTACAGTTATTGATATACATGATACGATTCACGGTGGATTTCAATTTCTCATCCTTATTGTTTTTGAACACAGTAGTTTTAATTCAATAGATCAATGACATTTTGTATTGAAAGTTGCTTCAGATATCGCGCTGAATTTTGTACCATACATTCTTTGAGGTAATACGAATCTTATGATGACTTGTTGTTTTTTCCCCCTTCGCGAACTAGTTGAAATTGGTCCAGAGTTGAGAGTTATATTTATCTGGTGAAAGGCAGCAAGAAGTGAAGAACTGAGCAAGAGAGAGATGGCGCTTTGAAGACATGAGAAAGCAGTCAGCGTTTTGTCCAACTTATCATCAGACATGGTAGTCCAGCTTGTCATCATTAGTCATAATTTTCAGCAGCGAAATTCACGTCATCAGTAGTGAAAAGTCACTCACAATAAGGAAATTGTCGTTATCGTGGAATACATGGAGAAGTTGTCATTTTTCTGTGCAACATGGCCGTGGTCCGACCGGTAATCAAGCTTATCATTATCAGTCAGAATCGTTCTCAACGAAAATCATCTGTCATCAGTGAATAGTCATTCTCATTATAAGGAAGTTGTCATTGCCCAGAAATACACGGAGAAGCTTGTAAATTTTCTGTGCAACATGGCCGTGGTCCGACCAGTAGTCAAGCTTGTCATCTTTCGTAACAATCGTCAATAGTCAATAGTCATTCTCGTGATAAATCAATTGTCATTATCCGGGATTAGTCACCTTTAGCAAAACCGGCGCCAACAGTGATTAAACATAATTTCTTTTCGCATAAGTCATTCTCAGTAGAGTCGCAGTCACATTTGTATTAGCCTCATTATCAGTCACAACATCCATAAAGAAATAAGTAAGAACACTATATACAGTCATAATAATGGTCATCATTCGGCCTTTGGGTGAAACATCAACAGTCAATATTCTTATGGTAAACAAAAGTCATCTTTTCATCATCAAACACTAAAAATCAATCATTATCCAAAATAGCCAGTTTTTTGAAAATGAATATGAAGAAGCAGCAACTAGTTAAAAACGAAATATATACATGTATAACAAATAAGTAAATTCTATGTACATTATATACAGTCACAATAAAGCCATTTGTACGCTTGTTTGCCTCAAACATATTTCAAGGCGTTTTTGAAATTATTTTTGCGTCACCGCTGGTTTTCGTGGCGGTTTTGGCGGGGGAGTTTGTGTAGCAACATCATTTTTGTTGGCAATTGTCTTGCATAAAAGCACAATGACGTATTTTTGATCCGTCATTTGAGTGGTCACATTTGTTTTAGTGTGATTCGGCTTCAAGTGGAGCGTTTTGATGTATTTTCTCCCCAAATCCAATGCGTGAATAAAAAACAACGCCGAGAGGCTGTAGAAAAATCCGGACACATCATCATAACCGATGGAGGTAGAGAGATTGGCTCCGAGAAAAGAGTAAAAAGCGAGGGTAAGAAATTCGCTACTAAACATCGTCATTTTCAAGAGATCGAAAGAAAGCAAAAATTTGCAACGTCAATCTTAAGAGCTTTCAAAGAAATGAAATCGAAGTTACTTAGTTTATCAGTAATGGTTAGTGTTTCATTGTTGTTGCTACTAAAAGCGCATTGTTATGTTTGAGCATTTAATTGTAACAGTGTAAAAAGTTATTATTGTAACAAATGAATTTCAAACGGCAACAATGATTTAGGAAAAATATTACTCGGTATAGATCAGACTATTGAATATACCGAAAGGGTGAAAAACTGAATCCCTACACGTGGTTCGTTATGTGCTACTAATTAAGGAAAAGCACACACACACACAAATTAAATATGAAATTGATAATGTTACACATTACGCTGCTGAATATACGATAAATGAATTTTTGTCGCAAAGAAAAAATTATGTTTCATTTGATGTTTATATTTCTCAAGTCGACGTTATTTTTATGTTAGTCATGGTAAAGGTCAGAAGATTTTTCGATTTCTTTTGAGTTTTATAGGACACGAGGGGGAATATGTTGTTAGGGGAGGGACACTATTGTCAGAATTCTGATTTGGTTTGCAATTATTTCACTTATTTTTCAGTGTAAAATCCGAGTATGGACTCGCTCCTATGAGCCTCCTGAACAAAAAAAAAATTCCCGTTGTAACAAAAGTTTAAAAAAAAAAAAAAACATCTTAGAAATACAGCATGTTGCTTACGAGTCACACCGCAGATCTTTAGTGAAGAATCTTCCTGCATTATTTACGTTTGCTCAAAAAACATTGACAGGTATAATTAAGATTACAGAGTCATTTCATAGTGACTAACGTAACATTCAGAGCTGATTTTGTAACTGTTTTTACTAGTAACTTAAAGGATAAAAAATATTTTTTAGTTATGCTGGTGGATTTACAATGTACATGGTATCTATGTATCATTTTTGCTAAGAATTTAAAACAAAATCACTGACAGTAGATATTTTTTTAACCAAAATAGCAGCGTGACTAACGTGACATTTTTACAACCCTGAAAATGAATGCTCATGTTGTGAGGTAAAAATTTCTCAAAGTTAAGCATGTGTTGAAAATTGAATGATATAGTTGAAAAATGTGTAAAGTTGGCTTTTGAAAACATAAAACACATTTTTTAAACCTTAATTTTTTTAGTCTTAAGTGTCACTTTTACTCAAGATGGAGTGTGACTAACGTAACCATCAAATAACAAGCAGTAAACACACTACAAATAATTTATTATGGCTAATCTCAGTGATAATTACAATACTTTTTCAAATTTTTTTAACTTCTTGATTGTTGTATGATTTTTATTTATTTATTTTTTTATTTATTTTTTGATACTTTTTCCCTTCGGTATTTTTTTTTCTTCTCTGAGGTTGACATTTCTATGGAATGACCCTACATATGAATATTTGGACATCCCCCAAAATTGTTAGGAAGCTATTTAAGTAGTTGAAAGTGCTCTTCCTACATTGTAAGATTCCATGCAATATTTTTGTGCAATTGACATTTAAAAAACAATAGCAATCCTATTGTTTCACTCTTCCGACCAAAGTTATCAAATTAGTTTTTTGTTCTTTATTTTACAAGGAAAATATTGTTCATAATAAGTACATTATTTAACCATTCTGAATTGACTTTTTGGAAGTTATTTTCCCACTTACATGAGATTTTTCCATCATCTGCATTGTCCGTGCAAAATTGAACTATTTTAACTCTTTTAGGCAGGAATTCAAGTGAAACAGGCGATCGCAAATTACAATCGCTACTGGAAATGAATTACATTAGAACGTTTCTTGATAAAAACATCGTGACGTCAGCGTGACGTTTGCCTATGAAAAACGAGCTAGATAAAACGTCACAGCCTACTTGGCGAATAAAAGGAGATCACTGACTGCTTGTGAGCTCTTATTGGCTCCATCCGTAGTGACGTCAATGCCAAGTTAAGTTGATGATAATGTAATTGACTTCCAGTAGCGATTGCAATTCGAAGCGATTGCAATGGTGTTTCACTTGAATCCCTGCCTTAATTATTTCTTCAATCACTACAAGGTGATGAATTTAGACTCCAGCATTGCGAATACGTAAGAGTCAAGAATTCGTAAGAAAGACGTAGACGAAAGTTTCGTAATGATGTACTACTTTATTTCTAACGTTGTTGTAATGTTAATGGAAAAAAATGTCTTTTCAAATGGTGACGAAAACAATCTATGCTTTAAACAGGATTAAACATTAAGTTATAACAGATTATTAGTTTTTTCATTAATTAAAAATACAACGTCCCTTTAGAGCTAGCAAAACATGTCTTAATATAGCGTCAAACTTTTAGCTGTTTACTGAATTGAGGACTAAATTTATCATCCCTTGCTACTCTTTATGAAAAATATCAATACCGAAGCCTCAACGCTGAAAGAGCCTCACAGTGTAGCATGGACTGCTTTATTTCGCTCATAAAGAAATACCGAAATAAACAGAAAATCGGACAAAACTTTATATACATCTTATGCATCATGCAAAAGGAGCTTTCCCACTCTGCTCTGGAACAAGTGTTAACTTAGAAACATACTATTAATGCCCAGAAAAAGAGGAGGAAAAAATCTTTGAAGAAAGAAGTAAATTATTCTCTATGTTCTTTGTGGCAAGCATAAATCGCAGCTACTTTCCTTAATGTATTGCGCTTTTGTTCGCGTTTTAGTGGGAAATTTTCCTTTTCTGCTAAAGTAAAATTCAAACCCCTCTCTTTTGCAATTTATGCGTGGGAAGTGCGGAAATTCTGAGTGGGTATTTTTGAATTCCCCGAAACTAAATCTGAGTATTTTGCCGTGATTTTTACAAAATTATTCGTAGAAGTAAATCAACATAATTCAGACGTTTATTTTATATGGTTAGAACTTTGCGTATTGATCGAACCACCTGATATTTACGAACTCTGATTGTGCCGACATTTCTGATAGCAGAAGGGTTGTAGTGCTGTTTTGGAGGGTTTAGCTCTAACCTTGCCAATGTTTACTTCTTTTCTTGGAGAGGTCGATAAAAGAATAGGGACGTACTGTCTGATCTTAGGTTAAAACCTTCCGCATGCGTACGTGCTTCAGGTCTTCTCTGATCTTACCAAAATAGGGGTGTTCGGTAAGATAACAATAAGGGGAAAAATAATGAAAAGCGTTTTGAGTCGTATCAAACAACATGGAACGATGCTAATTTCAAATATGTAGTTTAGTTGAATATGTCAAAGAAGCAAAAGCGAATGCAACTTTGAATTGAAAACTTCGGAAAGTTATCACCCACAACCCATCTACCCTTTTTAAGTGGAATTGTCTGCCAGTGCCAGTTCTGCCTTTGGAATTGGTTTCGGGGTGGTAATTTACTACTTAGGTTTTAAATACTTCAAGTTTACTGTGTTCTCAATCGATACTGCCCTACACTTCAGGGTCCCTGTACAAATTTTGAAGCTTTGATTAATAGATTGGAGGGGGTCGGCCAGATAGCTCTGTTTCTTGATTTAGACAAGAGGCCGAGAAACCCTTTATCCAACATATCCGGAGGTCTGATTTGGATCTGGAATTGGAACTTGCAGAACTTAGTAACCAGGATATATATAACGTGCCCAAGTTTTAATTCGTCAACATGGATGATTTTTGGTCAGCTGATGCGAACAAATTTTAGAACTGTTTTCATTAACTTTCGGGTAAACAGTATAAGCCTAAAATCTTTCCCTTTTCATACTATCTATATATATAAAAATGAATGTTGGTAAATGTGTATATGTGTGTGTTCCCTAAGATCTCAGAAACTACCCGGGAGATTTGGCTGAAACTTTCGCCGTTTGTTCCTTTTGGTACTGGGAAGGTTTAGAGACCAGTTTCAACAAAATCCGATGGGTAGTTATTTTTTTATTTCAATTTTAGACCTGATTCTGTCTTTGTAATTTCAATTTAAAACGCCATTTTCGAAGGCTTTCATCAATCCAATCGAGTATTTAGTGTATCAACTCAACTCTCTGACAGATAGTTGGAATTGCTTGCTACCGTAAATTTGGCGATCTTTTAAATCGCGCCAAAAGCCCTCAATAATGGAAGTTTTCCTAATTAATATCTCAAGTATAAAGTACAAAAAAGGTCTTTGATTAACAGATTAATCTTTTTTAAAAAACAAATGAGATTCAGTTTCATATTTCGGAACTCCTTTAGATTTGTAGAGGCTTAGATGTCACGCATTATTTTCCAGACGAACACTATTTTGTTCTTTATACCTATTGCTGTTTTCAATCAAAGTATGTTACTATATTTTCTCGTCAAACATCCAATCAATAGTATCGTTTTCATGTCCATACTATTTGCTATGATATACCGCAATGTTGGAAATTATTTTAACGCCTTACGGAATGGCGCCAAATATAATATTCAATAGCGCCATTCATAAAATTCATTTAGCGCCAAATATAATATTCAAATTGATTTCAGATGGCCAAAAAGTAATTGATCAGTACGTTTTTACAGCTTAATTGTTCATATGTATATTTTTCTTTATTATTGTTCACCTTTTTTTTTATAATTTAAGGGAGCAGTTGACGGTCTACTTTTTTGAATTGATCAGTAGGGTGGAGCGAAAAAAATGAATTTTTGATTTTCGTTAACGGGTACCTTTCATTTACTGTGCATGAGGATAAGTAACAATTCTGTAAAATATTTCACTTTTGCGACGTCATCTTTAGTCTGCGCATTTGGCCTAAAGTTTTGAAATTTTTGATTTTTTTTGGATTTTTCAAATTTTTTAAAAAATATTGCAAATGATAAAACTAGTGACGGGTGGTTATTAAATGGAAGAAAAAGGTTTGAAATATACAAAGAATTTTTAAAAACCATTTCAGATTATTATTTCAGTTCGTGCATTGCGCTCAAAGTTCATCAAATTTCCCAAAATTTCTGATATTTCCGACATTTTTTAACTCAGTATTTCCTCTCAATGTTCATTTGAAGTGCCTTCAAACTTGTTTTTATTCATTTTGTTATTACTTTGAACCCTGCAACTATTCGCTAGCTCATGTGGAACTACCCAGGACTCACCATGAGGAGGTGACCGCACTTCTAGTCCTACACGTGAACCCTTCCTTCCAACCAATACAAGCACGTATTTACATTTCTTAGATACGTCTTTCACAGTTAAATTGTTCCTTTGTGTCGTAAATTGATCAAATATTTCTGTCAGAAATCCTCGTTTTTACTAAACTTTTTCTTTTAATGTGATTACATACCAATTTTGAAAAGCTTGTGACCTATTTGACAGCTCTTTCAACTGATTGAGTCTTGAATGGCAGTTTAAAAAGAGCGCATTCAGAAATCATATTTAAATTGTCAGTTTCCATAATCTTTGTAATTATTGTGTTGTTAAATTACTTGTAAAAGGTAGCTTTGTAATTTTTACATCATAGCAAGAAATCATATCGATGTATACTGACTTTTGATTTATGTATGTAATGTATTGTAACGTTGGCTCCTGTGTCCACAATCATTTCGCAGGGAAACCCATTCACATAAGCGTAAATGAAGAGTCCGTTGCAGCCGCCACTTCTTGAGGAAATCTGGAAAACTTTTGGATGGGGCTCATTCCAATTTGGCGATCTCCGCCCCGCGAGATTGCCATAGCTTAGTTTTCCTGAGCTGGAGAGGAAGAGGTACCCTTCCCTCTTGTTTCCTGGCGGGCGTCGCAGTTCCTTCGCACGTGGCCCTCACCGCCACATTTCCAGCACTTCAGTGGTTGTCTACTTTGGTCTTTGTGAGTCTTCTTCAGGGTCCCCGACATTTCTTTGATTTGTCGCTCAATTTCCGAGAGACGAGTTGAGATCGAATCCTGAGCACTCACTTCCACACCCCTGATTGAATGGCGATCCTTGCGGGATGTTTGCTGTGCAGCCTCGAACTTCATTGCGTAGACCAGACCGGATTTAAGATCTTTAATGTCCGCCATCCGGAGAGCCGTCTGAAGTTCTGGATTTCGCACTCCATCTGTGAAGTAGTTCAGGGCCAGGCTATCGCGAACACCCGAAGGACAGTCCGAGAAGGCGAGATGGGAAAGCCTCTCAATGTCTGCTGCAAAAACTTGCAAAGTCTCTCCAGCCCTCTGGAGTCGGGATTTGAGCTGAAGTTGGCTGAATTCTTTTTGGCATGCTTCGCCAAAGCGAAGCTCCAAGGCTGATGATAAAGCTTCGAAGTCACGGTGCTTGTCCTCTGGGAAGGTCTGTAGTATGTCAGCTGCATCCCCTCGCAGCGAGGCTGCAAGGTGACAGGCTTTCGTGGAAGAGTCCCAAGAGTTTGCTTCTGCAACGATGAGGAACTGCTTCTTGTAAATATTCCACGAGGTCTTCCCGTCAAACGTGGCCAGTTTGATGGATGGACGAGAAGTTCCAGCTGCAGCTATACAGTCACTTGAGGTGTTGGAGGATGCTGATAACTTCGATTCAAGTTCTTTAATTTTCTTTTCCACGTGGTTTTCTACTGTGGTGATTCGATCTTCTAGAGCCTCCACTTTATTTTCCATGTTGATAAATTTAGTTTCCACCAAACTTTTCATTGACGTTAGATCACTCTTAATTTCTTCTTGGCTTGAAGTTATGCTCGATGTCAAATCACTCTTTAGTTGTTCTTGATTAGTAGCCAGAGTCGCCATATCATTCTTTATTTGCTCTTGATTAGTAGCCAGATCATTTTTTAATTGTTCTTGATTAATAGCCAGATCATTTTTTAATTGTTCTTGATTAGCGGCCATGTCATTTTTAACAGCGTTGATCGCATCCAGGAGTTGTTTCAGTTGTTCATCCATTGCTCGAGTAATTACCATAAAATTCCGAAGTCAAAAAGTCCTTAGGAAGAAAAGTCCAAGTTCACAGGTAATTCCAAGAAAGTCCTTGAAGATGCCCCACGTTGGGCGCCAAAATTGTAACGAGTCCGTAGCACCTTCAACTTTCTTCAAATGAGCATTCCAATCTTGAGGAAGTAACTATAAATTTATTTACAAGTATGTACACTATTTACAATAAGAGCAGAAAACAATTGCTAAACATCAGCAATTAGGCAGCAAACACTACACTGTACTCTCAACAGTAATTCAGCACCACGTATCTAACGTGAACAGTAATTAAGCAATTACAAAAGCAAAACAAACATTCGCCCAAGCGAATAGCGAATAAAACGAGTCACCAGAATCAAATCTGAAAACAACTAACTGACTTGTGTTCAAGGCCAGCTATTTATACACGGAAAGAATTCCCGACAACTTTCTAGTAATATCTGGAATATTCCAAATCATTCATAACTTTAAACAATTCATTCAAGAAAACGCTAGAAATAAAAAGAAAAACACCACTCCGAGCGAAAATGTCTTCACGCTTATTAAAGTTAGGGCAAGTGTAAAAACTACAAAGTGTTACGGGGCCGGTATACAAGTGATAAAAGTGATATCTTCAGATAGTTTTGCAACATGACGTCAGATAAAACCAAAACTAATGAAAATGATGCAAGGCAGGAAAAACAACAACTATTTACAAGATTTGTAACAGTATGAAAATAGATTTTTGTCTATTTTTTGAGATCTGAAGCGTTCTCACTTGTTTGCTTGTTTGTTTTCTAGATTGAGCGTTATAATACGATTTAAAACAAGTTTCTTTATATATTGCTATAAAACAAGTTTTCTTAAACAACTTTCTCTCTTCTGAACTAACCAGATTATTTCCCGGCGTTGCCCGGGTGCTTGTTAAGCTCTAAAAAATATTTGAATGAATTCTACCCGCATGGGAATATAAAAACTTATTTCATGCTAAAAAGAAATAGTTGAGCCTTAAATGGATAATTCATTGTTGATCGTAATCTTTGTAGGAAAATACTCCTATTTAAATGTGTTATATTTTTTCATTTTGTGTGCTTAGTCTTATCTCTATTACTCTATCTATTCAAAATTGGAAGAAAATGACCATTTTGAGACAAAAGATATGAATTTTGGGCTTTTTGGATTTTTTTTAAGTTTCAAAACCCCTGCCTATGTGAATTCTAATGCATCAGGGAGCCTCTGTGCCAAGTTTGTTGAAAATAAGCCGAAAACTGGATTTGTATAAGGAACAAACATACATACATACATACATATATATATATATATATATATATATATATATATATATATATATATATATATATATATATATATATATATATATATATATATATATATATATATATATATATATAATATTGATAACAGCATATTTCTTGGGTGCAAAGTATACATTGTTTTGAATAGATGTGAATATAATTTTCTGCTTTTTCCCGGAGAGATAATCTTTAAAATCTCACACAAATTCATAGCTAAATTAGTAACGTCTGTACTTCATCCTAAAAGAGCAAGGACACCCGCGAAAGTTATGAACTCTTTTAAAAACTATAGTCTAAAGATTGTTTGCTGTAGTCAACATCTGACTAGGGAAAGCTGTCTTGGACTTCTGTTTCACATTTTTTTGGATATTTTCCCAGTCAAAACTACCTTGCTCATCTCATGAAGTTACTGTTGCTCAGTACTTGAACCATTTTTATTGTCAAAATCAATCTGATCAATGACAAATTCTATAGGTTCATATTGAACTTATTTGAAAGTATAACATGTTTAGCTTTGTCTAACAGGCCCAAAAATCACTTTGGTCCACTGGTAGGTCCATCTAGGTTTTGCAAAAAATGCAGCAAAATAAGTTCATTCAAATGTAATTGGCAAATGTTCCATTACAGAGGTCTACCAAGTTTTTTTTTCCAGTTTCCGTATTACACCTTGATTTTTATGGCTTTGTAGTGCATCCATCAAAACCAATGCAAACAATTTCCTACTCAAAGAAACAATTTATTGTTTCTGACTTGTCCAAAAATGTAAATGTGTGCTCTCATCGGTTGGAAGCAAGGGGAGCGCGAGTGGCATCTAAAGTGCGGCCACTTCCTCGTGGTGAGTCCTGAGTAATTTCAATGAGCAAGCATAGAGTTGAGTCGCTCAAAGAAACAAAAAAATGATTAAGAAAATGTTTTGAAGGCTTTTTTAGTAAATATTGAGAGGAAATATTGAATTATAAAATTTCTGCTAATATTAAAAATATCGGAAATTTCTGAAAATTTGATGAACTTTGGGACTAATACGCAGACTCAAATCATAATCTGAAATGATTTTTAAAAATTTCTTGTATATTTCAAACCTTTTTCTTCCATTTCATAACCATCCGTCACTAGTTTTATCATTTGCAATATTTTTTTTTTTAAATTTGAAAAAACTAAAAAAAATCTAAAATTTCAAAACTTTAGGCCAAATGCGCAGACTAAAGATGACGTCGCAAAAGTGAAATATTTTACAGAATTGTTACTTATCCTCATTCACAGTAAATGAAAGGTACCCGTTTACGAAAATCAAAAATTCATTTTTTTCGCTCCACCCTATTGATCAGTGCATTTTTACAACGTAACGGCACATCTGTATTTTTTTTTTTTTTTTTTTTTGTTCACCATGCTTTTTTTTTCTGAACTTAAGGCTACAGTGGACAAATAAAATTGGATTTTTTCAATTATTGATTTATATGTCAAAAACTTTGTGTGCTTGTATTATTGCATATTTACAACATCTAAAAGCATAAAAAACACAAATTAGTGCAAAAACAATGAATAATTTTTTTTCAAATTTCAAATTTAAGTATTTTTTTAACAAAATTTCAAAATGTTCCAGGCGTCGCAATTTTTTTTCAAACTTTGAATTTCCACTTAATTTTCAATCATTAGGCATGATTGCATAAAACAATGCATCAAATGCAATGTTTTATGTGGTAATTTATAAAAGATGGCTGAAAATGAAAATTTATATGATTTTTTTCAACTGAAAATTTTTATTTTCAGCCATCTTTTATAAACTATTTCATAAAACATTGTTTTTAATGCATTGTTTTGTGCCATCATGCCTAATGATTGAAAATTAAGTGGAAATTCAAAGTTTGAAAAAAAAATTGCGACGCCTGGAACATTTTGAAATTTTGTTAAAAAAATACTTAAATTTGAAATTTGAAAAAAAAGTATTCATTGTTTTTGCACTAATTTGTGTTTTTTATGCTTTTAGATGTCGTAAATATACAATAATACAAGCACACTAAGTTTTAGACACATAAATCAATAATTGAAAAAAATCAATTTTATTTGTCCACTGTAGCCTTAAGGGAGCAATTGATGGTCTACTTTTTTGGATTGAACAGTGCAATTTTTACAACGTTAATTGTACATATGTACATTTTTCTTTATTAATGTTCACCGTTGTTTTTTTTTTTTTTCTTTTTTAAATAAAAGGAGTATTTGATGGTCTACTTTTTTGGATTGATCAGTGCATTTTTACAACGTAATTGCACATACGTAAATTTTTCTTTATTGCTGTTCAGCGTGCTTTTTTTTTTTTTTGAATTTAAAGGAGCAATTGATGGTCTACTTTTGTAAATATATATATTTCTCTTTATTACTGTTCACCGTGTTTTTTTTTTCTTTTTTTGAAGGAGCATCTAATGGTCTACTTTTTTGGACTGTCCAGTGCATTTTTAGAACGTAATTGTAAAGGTGTAAATTTCTCATTGTTACTGTTCACCGTGCTTTCTTTTTTTTTTGAATTTAGAAGGGCGATTGATGGTCTACCTTTTGGATTGTCCAGTGCATTTTTGCAACGTAATTGTAAATGTGTACATTTCTCTTTATTTTTGTTCACCGTGCTTTTTTTATAACTTTAAAGTAGCTATTTGTGGTTCAGTCACATTCTATTGTAAATATGTCAATTTCATTTTATTACTATTCACTGCTCTCTCTCTCCTTTTTAATTAATTAAAAAGAGCTATTCATGGTCCAGTCTCATTATACATTTTATGTGTCTCTACATTTTATTTTCAAAACGAAGATCTCTTTTCACGATTTGTGGAGAGCTTCTTCGTCTTGATGTGTAAATAAAATTACTATCTAAAATTAAAAAATGTGTAAAGTTTTTCATTGTTCAGTATTTTTTAATTTTTATAAAAATAATTGGTGGCCTATTTGTAGATTGTTCAGTGCGTAATTTCAACTTTGCTTGATTTAGAATTTTTAAAATCTTTCATGCCTATTTTCAACAACGCTTTATAGACTTTTACATCCAAAACACCATGTGGAGACGAAATATACATCTAGGCAGAACAACGTCTGCCGGGTTCTGCTAGTATTTTATAAAATTACAAAAGGATTCATGTTCTTCTGAAAAATGAAAGAATTTTCTTTCGAGTACTTGTGTCTCGAAGCTTATAACTGTTTCAAAGCAATGCAAAAAAAAAAAAGCGTTCCTTTGGTGATTGCGACGCATGTGGTTGTAACTTGTAAAAAAAATTCCGCTTTATGCGTCTTGGAGGATATTGTCATATTCATAACACACAGGTAACATTTATGACAAACTTTTTTATTTTTTCAGCTCAGATGCTTTTACAAAACATATTTTTGTTTTCTTCTTCTTTTAAATGTTCACTAATTATTTAAATATTTAAAAGTTTTCAATTTCTGAGCAAAAGAATTTTCGATTTTTTTTCTGTCTGCGCAGCTCTAAGCCCTGAGCTACTCAACTAACATAGTTTCGTTTGTCGTAGGATTAACATTGGTCAATAGAAATCTTCTTGATGGAAATTTTATTCGTGGGAATGCATTTGCCCCGAAGGAACATGAGTTTAAAATTTCAATTCGAAAAATACCACGTTTTATCCGTTAATGCAGTGACCGGTGGATGTTTCAATTTGGATGAAATGATGTGCCGCATAGAACTGCTCAGAGTATTGGATACAGGACAGCAAGTTTTAATATTTCAGGTAAGACTTTTGCACAGTTTTTTAGAATGTTTTTATGTCTCTTCACTATTCTAGATGAATAACAAGTTCAATCTGTATTTGGTTGCTATTTTTGTATTTTGACCAGAGTTATAATTATTTCGTGTTGTGAAATATATATTTAACCTTTTTGCTACGTGTCCCTCAAATTTCCGCGGGCAACGTAGAAGTCAAAAAATTGGCTCACACCGTGATTTCCAGCTGTATGAAGCACATTTAAGGCTTTATTCTGCTATTTCATCATTGAGTGTCAGTTATTGAACTTTCTGAAGCATTTATTGCTGATTGATAACTAATCCATTTTGAAAGTCGCCTACCTACTACAAAGGACGCAGGGACGTCATTTCAAGTTTTTCCAGGGGGTGGGGGGGGGAGGCAAAGGGTCCAAACAATGCAATTTCGGTAAAATCCTACTTTAGGGTCCGGGTTTGGCGATTTTTTTCAGACAGTAGCTTAACGCTTAAGGTTGCAATCATTTAGCTTAAAATCACCAAACAATCCAATCATCCAATGATAATTCTGTGGTTGCCAGATTTAATAATTTATCGCCGGACCTAAAACTAGGATTCATCCTGCAATTTCATCGGAAAACATTAAAAACCACGCCCATTGATATTTCAATACATTAATTTCTCAAAGTCGGGGGGGGGGGCAATTGACCCCCTGACCCCCCGAAATGACGGGCATGAATGGACGCCTTTAATTAAATCAGTGGGTAATTGAACCAACCGCTTAAATAAATCAAACTATCAAAAGCAGAACAAAGTCCAGCTTTATTAAGTTAACCGCTTTATTGAATCTGCCGATTTATTGAATCAAAATTGCTCAGAACAAACATGATTCCTATAAGCTGCGGCCACTGTACCTCAATCAAGAAAATGTTCACTGAAAGGACTTAAAAAAAAAAAAAAAAATGGAAAAAAATTCGTAAATAAACCCGTTTTTGGTGCGATGAATGCAAGTAGAACTTTTCCTTAAAG